>CABHPQ010173181.1:0-48731 GCA_902168405.1 Peromyscus aztecus | reverse complement strand
AATTTTGGTTCTCTGGGGTCTTTTGTGAGTCCATACAAATTTTAATATTTTTAAAGGTTTCTGAAAAAAAATGTACTGGAAATTTGATAGGGGTTTCATTGAGTCTGTAGATTGCATTTGGTAGAATTGCTATTTTCATAATACTGTTCCTACTAATTCATGCCTATGAAATGTCTTTTTATATTCTTGTATCATCTTCAATTTCTGTCTTCAGTGTCATAAGTTTACACTGTAACTTTTTTATATCCTTTTGGATTGTTTTGTTTTGTTTTAGTTTTGGTGTGTGATTATTGTGAATGGACTTGCTTCCCTGATGTCTTTCTCAGTCTGTTTGACTTTGGTATAGAGGAAGGCTCTTGACTTGAGTATGGTAATTTTATGATCTTCCAATTTGCTGAAAGTTTTTATCATCTCTAAGCGTTTCCTGGTGGACTATTTGTGGTCATAAATGTATAGAATATTATCTGCAAATGGGGACATTTTGACTTTTTTCTTTTTCTAATTATATTACTTTTATTTTCTTCTCTTATTTAATTACTCTGCCTAGGAGTTGAAGTAATATATTAAATAGAAGTAGAAAGAGTGAACACCCCTGTCTTGTTCCTAAATCTTAGTAGAAATGCTTCAAGTTTTTTCTCTGTTTAACATGATGGCTACTATCTATGCTGTCTGCAATCTTATTATGCTGAAATATGTTCAGCAAACCTCTAGTCTTTCTGTGGTCTCATTAGATTATTTATTTGAGATATTTCTATTGACCATCTCAGTACCATTTTTTTCCTTCTGTAGTGTTTTTCTTCTCTTGAGTTTATTTATCTTATCTTTCTCCTATCATGAATAGATGTTGGACCTTGTCAAAAGCCTGTTCTTGAATCACTTCAAATACTCATGTAATTTCTGTCAAATTGAGTCTGTTTATGTTATAAAGTTCAGTTATTGATTTATGCATATTGAATCATCCCTGCATCTTTTGAATGAAGCCAATTTGATCAGGGTAAATGATCTTCTAGATATATTTTTAAATTAGTTTTTCCAGGGCTTTATTGAGGATTTTTTGTGTGTGTGTTTATGTTCAACAGGTCTCTTTCTTTTGTTTGGGCCTTTATTTGGTTTTGGTGTCACAGTAATACTAGAATAAGATTTGGAAGAATTGTTGCTTTCCTTTTCCATTTTAGGGAATAGTATAAGTAGTATTGTATTCTTCATTGAAGGTCTGCTAGAATAATGCAATGACTACAACTAACTATGTTTTTTCTTTAAAATTGGGAGATATTTAACTACTACTGCTATCTCACTGGATGCTATAAATATTTTTAAATTATTTATTTCCTCTCTGTTTAACTTTTTAAGGCATATACATCTAGAAAGTCATCAATTTATTTTAGATTTTCTGAAGTAATGTAATAAAAATTTTCAAAATGTCATCATATTCTCTGAATTTCCTCAGTATCTGTTTTAATGTCTCCTTTTTCTTCCATAATTTTGCTGATTTGTACCTTTTCTTTTTTTTTGCTAAATTATTTTCTAACTTAATCTTCTCAAAAACCAACTATTCATTTCATTGATTCTTTTATTTTTCTATAAATTTCTATTTTATTCATTTCTGCCCTGATCTTCATTATTTTTATCTATTGCTTTAGTAATTGGTTTCTTTTTTGTTTTCTCAATGGCTTGGAAGGTATTTTCAGTTGAGATATTTGTGAGACTGTCTGAGTACTGTGCTCTGCTTTCTTCCAGTAGTCTCTTGAATGTGTTTATCTTTTTCTTCAGATGGAAGTGTCTTTTCCACTACACTCAGTAGGGATGGCTTAGTGGCGATAAATTCCTTTAACTTGCTTTTATCATGCCAGATTTTTCTTTCACCTTCAAAGATGATAGATATTTTCTCTGGGTATATTAGACTGAGTTGGCAATTTTGATTTTTCAGAGTTTGGCAGACAATCTAAGCTTTCTTGCTCTGATATTTTGAACTGAAAAGGAAACACTTATTTTGATATGCCTACTTTGTATTTAAATCAGAACATATGTTTTTCAGATTTCAATATGCTTTGTTTTATATATTTAATGTTTTATAATAATAGAGGGTTTCTTCTCTCATCCTATCTGTTTTGTGTTCTGTGGGCACCTTGAATATGGATGGACTTTCCCTTCTCTAGGTTTGGGGGATAACATATTATTTTATTAAACATATTTTCTATTTACTTTGCATGAAATAATTTTTCTTATATGTCATTTAATGGAGTTTCCAAATTCTTGTGTATTTTATTCACGCATTTAAATTATAAATGACATTTACCAAATGATTTAGTTCTTCTATTTTGTCCTTATATCCTGATATTCTGCTTTCCATATGATCCATTTTTATTTGACTTATTTTAATTTTAATTTTCATCATCACTTTGGTTTGGTTTTTTTAAGTATTCCTATCTCTTTTTATTAAATTCTATTTTGATATAGTAGATTGACATCCTTATTTTATCAGCTGCGATTCTCATGGGAAACACTTGAGTCTTTTTTGTATTATTTTGCCATATGTATTCTTTTGACTTTTACATCAGAAAAATTCATCTATGTCATTTTTATTCAGGATAATTGCTACAGTGTTCTTGACTTTTGGAGAAGACATGTTTTCTTGTTTTGTTTTTTGGGTTTTTGTTTTTTTTTTTTCTTCTTGGCTTTAGGTCTGGGATTTGCCTATCTGGAGTTAGAATGTTGGTCAAGCTTTTTATTTTTGCTGCTGCCTTTTAAACTCATGTTGCTTGTCTTCATTTCACAGATGTGTTTGTAGTGTTCAGGAGAAACTGAATTACTATATAGTTGTGCTAATCTACCTGTCTGTTCAAATTGTGTTCTGGTCTACCTCTGGGAGTTGAATATTATTTGCAATAGTCACTGCCCAGCAATTAATTCACTCTGATAATAGAATAGTAGGTTACTACAAAGCACAAACTTTTTAAGTACCTATTTGTTTGAGGGTAAATGGACACCAAATAGTACTATGCAAAATAAGAGTCTGATAGGATGAGTAGAAAGGAAAAGTGCTAAGCCATCCTACTGACACTAATGATAAGTACTGGGTGATGAGATGGGAAGTAGAGAAGACGAAATTCATAGCGGTAAGACTCATTGAGGCAATGGAAAAGTTAATGATGGGAATGTGAAGATTTTGGTTAATGATAGAATAAAAAGTTGAGGTAAGGATACGTACTCAGAATCTGTAAACAAGGTCAGCTTTGTGCTTTGGAAGATGTAACAGAAACAATAATGGATATGAGAAATGAGAAAGAAAGGAAAACCAAGAAAAAGAAAGGACAAGGGAGCAGGAACTATAGAGGATAGTGTTGGCCTGCTACAATGGCCTATCTTACTCTATAAATAAAAAAAAAATAGCTGGGTGGAAATCTAGAATAATAATGATATTATGAAATCTTTGGCAGCTAAGGGTAGCTGTTTTGGGAAAGGAGACCTGGGTGGAGAGATAAAAATGAGATCACAAGCTTGAAAATTGTTTTTGTGTCCTTGGTTGATCTGCGTCTTTGGCTCCATGGTGTTGCTCAAGACTTTACTTTGTGTTAGTGTTTATCAGTATAGTTCTTCTGTCATAGGCCCCTGCTCCTTTTGTGGGGAGAATTTTCTTGATTTAATTCTGTGGGCTGTGGAGAGTGGAGGCAAACTGCTATTAAACTTTTCACTGTTTTCTCATAGTATCTGGAGCTGTTTGTGGCTGTGCCATGACCAAAACAACTGCTTGGAGCTGTGTTGAGATCCACAGTTTTGCCTTTCTCCATTGGTGTGCAAATGAGGGCTCTGGCAGCAGTCATTGGGAACCCTCTATGACATCTCTACCAGAGCAGCGTCTGTTGTGTTTCTGGTAGAAGTCTTTCAATCCCATATGTATGGAGTAAAATGTAATTATGGAAGCAACCAGCAGAGCTCAAGTCCAGTTATATAGAAAAGAAAGGTCATGTGTCTGTTGGTAGAATAGATTTGTAGGGCTCTTGATCAAATCAATTCAGGGACTGTAGAAGTAGATGAAGGAGTGGAAAAAAATCATGTTCCCTTTCTTTACCCCAAACTGTAATAAGCCACTTGTCCCTAAACTGTGATCGATTACTTGTTTCATTGTGGCTTCTAGTCTCCATCTTACTTGAAAATAAAAGATGCACTCTGGAAAGGCAAGTATATAAATAGCTTGGATGATAGTTTGGCTAATGTGATTTCTAATAGACTGAATTTGTCAGTAAGTTTTTTAAAAAGCAAACACGTGAACTAATGCTCATTCTTAGATGCCATGAGAGCTGTACAGAGCACATTTAAGCTCTTATTATAATTAAGTAGTTCATACTGTGAGCTGACAGAAATAATGAGCATGAGGAAGGACAAAAAAGCGAGAAAACAACAACAAAAAGAAGACCTCTACTTGTAGAGCACTTGCTCATTATGGCTGTCAATACACTTTTTGCCACCTTCAAGTGATAAACCACTAGCACACCTTCACTAAATGAATAGTTGGAAAAGATACAATTGACTCTCCTGGGATATGAGCTGACAGTAGCACACTGGTGTATCTGAATTCTACAGTAACATTTGTGAAAAAAATGTATTATATGGAAGATTCTTTGTATTATCTCAATTAGTCTTGAAATCAGTGTTAGAAAGTTAGTAATCGGCTGGGTGGTGGTGGTGGCACATGCCTTTAATCCCAGCACCCGGGAAGCAGAGCCAGGTGGATCTCTGTGAGTTCGAGGCCAGCCTGGTCTACAGAGCGAGATCCAGGACAGGCACCAAAACTACACAGAGCACCCTGTCTCGAAACCCACCACCCCCCCGCCAAAAAAAAAGAAAATTAGTATTCTTACTTTATAAACATGAAAACTGGAGATATCCAGGCAATTGACTTGCCTTCAGTTTATTAAGCTAAATAAGGAGCCCGAGCTTTATACCTAGGCCAAAGCATTTGTGCATACCATTCCAAATTCTCCATGACTGTGACAAGGTAGAGATTTTTGAACTAATGTACTGCTACTGTTTTATTTTACAAATTCAAATGATCATCACAGGATGTAACAGAGGCAGCAAAATGAATTTCAAGATCAAGAAATGTAAGGTAAGCATGAATCCCTTATTCTCCAAGTTTATAAAAATAGGATATAAGGAAGGTACCTGTAAAAACTCATATGAAATATTTTATTTCTCTTCAATTCACATATGAATAAAAATATGACAAGACAGATATTGTCATTTTCATATTTTCAATAAAGTTTATACAAAAGAAACCTTTTCATTTCAGCACCCTAATAGAACTCTGGGGCAATGTGATGTATTTGGACAGTCATAATTTAAGAATTGAAAAGTTGCATCAGAAATAATGAGGAAATATGCTCTGTGTACTTGATTCATTAAAGAGTAGCTAAAGGAACTAAGAATATGTTTCATGAAAAAAAATTAAAATGCAAAAACACTGTGTTATTATGAAAATCATCATTTATGTTACTGACTGATATAGCTTTGAGATATTTCCCACAGTTATAAATTCTTTCCAGTACATATTCCAATTTTTAGTCAGGAAGTGTCAGAGAGGAGTGACTCCCTCCTCCCATATTTATGCCTACTTTCTACCCTCTTTCCTTCCTCTCCCACAGTATTTTTGCTGCCCCAGCACAGCCACTGTATGCAATATGCCCTGGCTCTCCGAAGTACCTGCACAGTGACCCTGTGAACTGAAATCAGAGTTCTTCTTGCCTTGACCCCAAGACAGAGCTTAAGAGAAAAGTCAGAGCCATGGTGCTGAGGGGGAAGGAGAGAGAGGAAGTAGCAGGGACTTGGAGTAACATAAATGGTCACTTATTTTTTCCTTCATATTTTTGAGACAGAAAATTAAGATAAAAACTGACTGAAAATATTTACTGAGCACCAACTGTGGGTCAGGTACCATGCTGAGTAGCGGACAGACAATGGTAACTATAAATGACCAAGTTTGAGATGAAGACTACAGTCTGTCACACAGGTATCAGTGTCTGGATCCCCTCCCCAGCACACACATAAGTACACACAATTCTACACCATGCCTGAGGCAAGTTTGACTCTGAGTAACCTGTAATAGGCCTCGTTGTTCTTTATACTGAATATGTATCCCAGAGCAGCATGGCATAGGGTCACTATCCTGCAGCAATGGATCCCTGTTCTTGTCTAAGACCTTTAAAGTGTCATGCTCAGCCAGGACAGCGTGGGGACTGAGTGCATAAAGCTGGAAGCCAGGAGAGTAAGAGCAAGGAGAATCAGGACAATGGTATCAGGAAGAAGAGTTTCAGCACTGAGGAACAGAATGGATGCTTTGATACACACACAATGAAGAAAATGAATTAGCGCCAACTTAAGTGGAATCTAAGATAAAAGCACCTGGTAGGGGGAGGGGGGCATCACACACACACACACACACACACACACACACACACACACACACACAAAAGAAAAAGAAAAAAGAAAATCATCAAATTTGAAGTTCTAGCATATAGAATAGTGAAATAGATGGATGATGGATTTTTTTTTAACAAATTAAGAGGGTACAAATAGTATTATAGGAAATGGTTCTATGATTAGCATAAAAATAAGTCTACACATCTGTCAAAATACAAGGAATTGTTTACTTGAGTTCAATCAAAAGATGGAATGAGAACACTGTATTAAGCAGTCTTGCAATGGATAGCAGGCAGGAATATGTAATATCCATGGTCATCCCAGAAATTAGTAGAATTGGCATATTTTGAATGGGTTATTAGTAAATGTATAAATGGCTCTGAAATGGATAAGTAAGATGGCTGTATACTTAATGAACCAAGAAAAATATGACCCATCCATGCTTAGAAGGGTCATATGTGACTATTCAGGCAGAAATTGGTGGCATCTGTTGCCAGTTCAGAATTTCACAGGGGTTGAATATCATCATTTGTGTGGGGCATTAAACGAATGTGCAGTGCTCACTGATTAAAGCAATGAGATCTATATTATATCAAATTTCTCCCTCTGTTAGGCCATAAGATGTAGTTGCTGTTCTTAATGGCACACTGAAAATTTACTTCCAAGGTCTAAGACCAAGACCAATACTGCATGCTTGATGCTTGATTCGTGTGTGTGTGTGTGTGTGTGTGTGTGTGTGTGTGTGTGTGTGTGTGCTTGATCTCTCGCTCTGTATACATATATATGAATGATAGGCAAATCAAATCAGTAGTTTACAGAATTATAATTTATGATGTATACTTATGTGATTCAACATGTTTAAATGGATAATTCTTAAAGTTTTAGTTTTAAAATTTAGAAATTGTTAGCTATCTTGGTCTGAGCCTAGCATTTGGAAGCTGAGGCAAGAAGGTGGTCACAAGTTTGAGACCAGTCTTGGTTATATAGTGAGTTTCAGGCCAGCTAGAGTACAGAGTGAAACTATTCTTTAAGAAAAAAATTGCAAATTTCCACAACTATTACTTAAAGAACAATCTTAGTTGAGGTACTCCATTATATATATTGGATTCAAGATAGCTATGAAGATGTCACTCAGCAACACCAAGAAACCATTAGAAAAAAAATGCAATTCAAACAAAATATAAAACAAAACACATCTGTGGAGAGTGAGCAGGTATAATCTAGAAATAAAAAGGTTTTCTTTGTTAAACATTTTGGTGAACAATAGATGTATTGTAAAATGATAACCAAAGTTAGTATTTAAGAAAGAGAAACCAATGATAATCCACTTCTCAAACAGCAGAATCAGTATTTGTTGGCACATTCCCTCTCAGAAATAATTCCAAAAACAAGAAACATGAAACAGAAATAAAAACTCATCTTTGAAGAAATTGCATCTATACTCCCAAACCAAAATATTTATAGCTGCCAAATACAGGGGAAATCAAATGAATGTGGGGAAAAGCCAAGCCAGTGTGATTGCTGCTGATTTCAGCCGCAGATGGCAGGGTGTAATTGTCCAAGTAAACGGTATATCCTGAGAGTCAGTACAGGCACAGTATGCACAGGCTTGGAGTGGAGACTTCCCTGGACTCTGTAGGGTACACTCAGTAATAAGAAAGGCAGGCCTTAATGAGTAAACAAGAGTCAAAATCTCTTCAAAATGCAGCACACCAGGTTAGTTGGTAGATGAAGCAGGAAACAGTTCTGCACATGCTGATCAATGAAGTAGGAGACAGAGGATTATAATAATTACTACACACATGCAAACACAAGAGAGAGAGGGAGGGATTTCTGTATCATAGGGAGAAGAATGTATAGTGAAAAGTTATATAAATTTTTTCTTTAAATTTTACATTTGAAATTATAAAATAATTATATCATCTCTGTCTCTTTCTTTTCCTCTTTCTGAACCCTCCTATGTACCCCACCTTTGTTCTCTTTCCTATTCATGCCCTCATTAATTGTTGTCACATATATATCTGAATGTATAAATACAACCTGCTCAGTCTGCATGATGCTATCTGTTACATATAATTTCAGAGCTTGGTACTGGATAAATAATTGGGAGCTCTTCCTTGGGGAAGACCATTTCTCCTGATCTCTCAATTTCCCAGTTGCCTGTAGTTGTTTGTCTATGACTGAGGCCCTATGATATTTCTCCCTTCTAATGTTAGCATGTCCATTGGTGTTGTCATTGTTCAGGTCTTGTTAGGTAGCCATGTTGATGATACTTCACGAGTGTAGCATCTCTGACATTTCTAGGAGACACAATCTCTCCTGTTCCCTTGGCTTTCTGCCCTGTCTTCCTCAGTGATCCCTGAGGCTATGATGCTGGAGTTATTGTAGCTGTATCTGTTGCTTTGGGGCAACACACAATCTTCTGTTATCTGTATTTTGATTGATTATAGTTTTCTGCAAAGGTCACCATCTGTTCTAAAGAGTATTTTCTTTCATGGGGATGAAAACTACACATATCTGCTGGCTTAAGGATAAATGTGCAGAAGGTAGTTAGGGATTACGCTGGTTTACTAAGGTGGCAGTTGCAGGTTCTTTTCCAAGGTCTCTGACTTTACTAGCTTCAGGTAGGTTAGGTAGCTAGGTTCCTTGCATCACTGGAAGGTTTTTATTTCAAGTGAGAAGGTGTCCTAGGAGATGGAACAATATTTCAAGCATATAATGTTTTAATTATTATTTATTAAGTGTTTTTTATTTTGTTTTGTTTTTGTTTTTGTTTTTTGTTTTTTTGCATACCAATCCCAGGTCCCCCTCCCCCGTGAGCTGGGGAATATGCATGCGACTGAACTAGGCCCTCAGATTATGGGCAAGAATCATGTGGCTAGTTTTTTTTTTTTTTTTTTTTTTGTGGAGCCCCTGACAGTGGGACCAGGACTTATCCTGGGGGGAAGGAAATGGCTTTTTGGAACACATTCCCTAAAGTGGGATACCTTGTTCAGCCTTGACCCAGAGGGGAGGGGCTTGGTCCTGACTCAACTTACTATGCTAGACTTTGTTGACTTCCTAATGGAGGCCTTACCCTCTCTGAGGAGTGGATGGGTGTGGGATGGGGAGAGATGAGGAGGGCAGGGGAAGAGCAGAATGTTTTATTTAGTCATTATGAGGCATGTCTTTTTTAAAATATAATTTTATATAAAGTCCCTATCCTGTGATGATAAAGAGCAATTGAGATGGTGAGGCTGTAACACATGATACCTTATGTTGTTTTCCTACAAGGTTGGAAAAACTAGTCCTTATTTTCCTCCCATGCAGTATAACCACTCCTGGAAAAGGTCCTCTGGAGTACTCTCTACTAGATGCTAGTCTGTGGCTATTAAATGAAGTGTTTGGGTCTTTCTCTGGACAATTGTTCCCCTCTCTCAGGCACTCTGCCCCTGGGCTTCTCTCCCAAGATGGGCTCTGATCTCTCCTCTGTTCCATAAATAATCTTGGCAGCTTCTAGTCACCTTCTTAACATACATATACACATATCCACACAATGGACTGCTCAGGATTCTTGAAGTTCTTCTGTACATTGAGAATTCTTTTCTTCTTAGTTCAGCAAAAGTAATTTCAAAATACTGCGAAGAATGATATGCAAGGCTAAAGAAGATGAATGAAATCAAATTGAAGACCCAGATTAAGTCCACACTGCTATGGACACCTGATTTTTGACAAAGAAACCAGAAATACATACTGTAAGAAAGACATCTTCAACAAATGGTGTTGGTGAAAATGGATGGCTACATGAGGAAGAATACAAATAGATCCATATTTATCACCCTGCACAAAACTCAACTCCAAATGGATTAAGGACTTCAATATAAAAACAGATGCACTGAACTTGATAGAAGAGAAAGTAGGGGATAGCCTTGAACTCATTGGAACATGAAATGACTTTCTGAACAGAACACCAATGGTGCAGACATTAAGATCAAGAATTAATAAACGGGACCTCATGAAACTGAGAATCTTCTGCATGGCAAAGGACACCATCATTTGGACAAAATGGCAGCCTACAGAATGGGAAAATATTTTTACCAACTACACATACAAGTGATAGAGAACTAATACCTAAAATAGATAAAAAAAAAACTCAAGAAACTAGTTATCAAGAAAACAATCCATTTACAAACAAGATTCCAATCAGAGAATTCTAAACAGAGAATAATTCTGAATACAGGATACTCAAATGGCTGAGAAACACTTAAAGAAATGTTCAATGTCACTAGCCATCAGAGAAATGCAAACAAAACCATTTTGAGATTTCATCTTATACCAGTCAGAATGACCCAAATCAATGAAACAAATGACAGCTGATGCTGGCGAGGATATGAGTTAGAGAACTCATCCATTGCTAGTGAAACTGCAAACTTGTATAGCCACTATGGAAATTAGTGTGGCAGTCCCTTAGGAATCTATGAATATCTACCTCAGTCTCTAGCTATACCAATTGAGAATATACTCAAAGGAGTCCATATCCTACTACATAGGTATTTGTTCACCTATATACATTGCTGATCTATTCATAACCACTGGAACTAGCTGGAAAAGCTAGATGTCCATCAACAGATGAATAGATAAAGAAAAAGTGATACACTGACACAATAAAAAAAAATTCAGCTTTCAAAAAAGTGAAATCTTGAAATTCACAGATAAATGGATGGGTCTATAAAAATATCATACTGCATGGGGCAGGGGAGTGTCTCTGCATCCTGTAGGATAGCTTTATATACAAAGTATCCATGTTTGATGATGATTAGATGAGTGATAAAAAAAAAAAAAAAAACTGAAAATGTCACTGGTGATGTGACTTCCAGGAACATTCTTAAGTACAAGAAATAGCACTTCCTGCAGTAAGTCTTTGATAATCAAAGCAATGAATACCATTAAATATAAGCTGACAAATAGGAAATCTGAAATGAAGCTGGTGTTGACTGGAATAGTTTTTCTCCACTGTGAGATGTGTTAATTCTGTCTCCAGTGGGCCCAATGTTTGAAAAGTCAGATGTCTAATAAAATGTTTGCATTCTCAGAATTACAGATTTTTGTACCCTAGCATAGCATGGTCTTATTCTTTATTGTAAAATTTTAACAGCATTGTGACTTAAAATTTTGTCTCACTTTCTAAGTGGGGTGTGAGTGACTTAACTCATAGGTACTTTTAGAACCTGATAGATAATCTCATTGACTTTATTTTTCTAATTAAAAGATCCCTAAATACTTTGAAAATTAAAAAAAATGGAAAAATGATACTGTGTGACATGACCCAGACCAAAAAATATATGGTATGTATTCTCTTATATGTGAATGTTAGTTTTTTTAACAACTTTTATGCATTCTTTGGGAATTTCACATCATGCACTACAATCCCACTTATCTCCTTGTCTCTCTCTATCTGCCTCTCACTCTTGTAGAGCCCCACCAGGAAAACTAAAAAAGAAATAATAAAAATAAGATTAAAAACAAATAAGAATATCAGAAGTACAAAAGCAAACAAACAAAAACTCACTTAGCTCCTCCATATTTGACACATCTCCATCATCTATTTATTCCTCTTAGTGGCATTGGGAACTGTAGTGTATCATACAGTATACCATTTCTGGTCAGGTTCAAAGTCTCTGGCTTCTAGTATACCATCAGTACTGGACCCTCACTGAAACTCCTCTCAAATATTCTGCTGTTGCCCCAAATCATGGAGATCCTGTGGTTATGGTTCTTCAGGACCTGTCCCTTCCTATACTCCAGCAGGTCATAGATTGGGTAGATGTTAGGGTGGGCCAGCTCAAAGCCCTGGATGTGTGCCTGGGTGGCACCTGAGTTGGTCAGTCCAGGCCTCTGGGACCACTCCCCTCAGGTGAGGGGTAGAACCAGCTCTCCTACTCCTGTGGTGAGGGGTAGGGCCAGCTTTCCCAAGTATGGGGGCTAGCTTTCCTATTAGGGGCAGGATCACCTCAGGGAGACCCTCATACTTCAACACATGGTTCAACACATTGTTCACATTCCCCCCTCCCCTGTGGTAACGTGGGCAGTGTTCATCCACTCAGACTCCAGCTGCAGCCACAGACCCAGACATGGTGATTCATAGCAGCTTGAGCACCAATGTCACCATGGCCTTCTGTGGTAGCTCAGGCTTCTCAGATGAGCATAGGCCCAGCCAGCAGTAGTATGGTCTGCTGGTTCCCAGACTCCAAAAAGGCTCCAGGTTGAGGTCCAGAGAATGAGACATTAAGATATTAAGGCACTCAAAAATTACCCAACAAACTTTTACTCACACTTTCTAGCAAGTTACGAGACTAAAGGAATCCTGAGGTAAAACCTGGTAAAATCACTTCTTTTTCCTTTGAATTTAACGTTTGAATTATTTCACTTTAGCTTAAAATTACAGAAATCATTGCTGTACGTAGTTTAAAAATAGCCCAAACTCATTCATATGCACAAACATTCATAGGACACATTTAAAAATATAGTCAAAGTATGCCTACCATGATTTTCTGTGAATCATGAATTAAAACAAACAAAAAATACATCCCAAACTGGAGTAGCTGAGGCTTCATTTCAGGACTGTTAAATACTAATTAGCTTCATTCATCTCCAGGGGTGCTAAGGAAGTAAATGCAATGTTTCCATGGTTACATAAATCACAGGAGAGATCTCCTCAATACTCTTGTCTCTCAATTTCATACAATTTAACAGAATCCTAAGGACTCAATACAACCCTCAAGTATTTCCTGTCACATAGTGGATACTTCAAGTAGTTCAAGAGAACTTTGCTCAAAAATAACACAAATCTTAAAAGTTCTTATTAATAGAAAACCCAGAGCCACCATTGGGGTGAAAGCTGGAAGACCAGAGAATCAGAACAGCCAGTTACTAGCTTACTCTATGAAATCCTCAGCCTCAAGAGAGCGAGTTCCTATCTACTCATGCCTTATATACCATTCTGTGTCCTGCTATATTACTTCCTGGGGTTAAAGGTGTGTGTCACCACTGCCTGGTTCTGTTTCTTTCATGTAGCCCAGTGTGGCCTTGAACTCACAGAGATCCAGATGAAATCTCTGCCTCCAGAGCGGTAGGATTAAGGGTGTGTGCCACCAGTGCCTGACCTCTATGTCTAATTTAGTGACTGGCTCTGTCCTCTGATACCCAGGTAAGTTTATTGGAGTACACAATATATCACCACACAAAAGAGCATCCACAGTGACAAGTCTCTTCTGGCAAATGGCATTACTATTATATTATGACCTGTCCCTTTAACCACAACGTCCTTCATTGTTTAAGAGAAGAACCCCAAAAGACAAAGTCAGTCATCAAATTGCAGCTGCCCAAAATGGTTCAACAGGACCCTGAGTTGCTCAAAAGTGTAAAGGCAAATTGGAAGGCAATGCCTAGAGTGCAACACTTGGAGAGAGACTTTCTAAGTGTCAGATTTTCTCAAGAACTCAAACAAGTCCAAACTCATTTTTGTGTTTTACCAAGGAGGGGTGAAAAGCAGTTCATGTTGGCTGTACTAGAAAAATAGAAAAATCACTGGAATAAAATACCAGCAGCTACTGAGAACTTTCATCTTTCCTGTCTGTGACCAGTGCAATGCTGACAGATACCTTAAAATGTGCCTTTTTTCCCTCTGTGGTTAAAATTTTGGAAAACTATATAACTATTTTCTGTTAATAATCTATAAAAGTGTTTGTTCTTGATAACTAAATATTGTCTGTTGACATTCTGCAGACAGAAGGAGAGCATCTGACCGTGGAATCTGAACAATATTTTTGAGATACTAGAATATTTCTCACAGCACAAGCAGCTTGTACTTAAGATATGCTTGAAATAAGAACCCCTCCTTCTTTACCTTTTAGTCACTCAATTAGCTATAAACAACTGTTGGCACTCACTCTTTAAGATATGTCACTTACCCACCCCCCATATGGGACAAAATCACAGCAATGGGGACAAATGTATTCAGACAATGTTGTTTAAGGACAGATTGGGGTGTGGGTGTGTAATTGCTAGGATTAAAACAAAGACAGGGTAGTTATGGGAGCACTTGCTTGAAATCATAGTGTCTGAATAGCTGAGAAAGGTGAATCAGATGTGGAAATCAACCTTGGTTTTGTGGTCACACACTGTCAAAATCAACAATGTGCAATTGTTTGTCCCAGCCTTTCCTAAAATAAAAATCGAGACATTGTGGAAAAAAATGGTTCTTAGACACAGTTACCTGACATTAACTAAATGTGGTCCAACCTCTGTTCATTATTTGTATATTCTACCTCAACATTGACGTGTTAAAATAAAACATGATGACTTGTGACTGGCCTGCTAGAAACAAAGATATCCTAAAGAGACGTTTGTATTTATCAACCTGACTATTAGAATACTGAAAAGATGAATTCCAAATGTGACTGTCCCCAGGAATCTTAAGCTGGGAAGCTGGGACGAGGATAAGGTATTTGACTGATAATTTGTCACAGTGACCTCCAAGACAAAACTGAAACTCAGTGCAGAGTCCACAGTGAGTGGGACAGTAGTTGGCAGCACAGTTTCTTTATGCATTGTTCTCTCCTTCTGTTTAAACTTTACCTCCATCTCAGCCTTCCACCACCTAGAGGGACTTGGAGGTGGGTTCCTGGATCTCTCTGTTCCTCTTCCCAGTTGGCACTTGAGCAATGATTTCAAAGCTGCTGCACAAAAATCTGAGAATTACCAAAAGTAAAATACGGGTTTGTAAGCCATCTGTGATACAACATTTGAAATTGCCTAGAGATGATAATGAATTTATTTAAATAAAATATCAATAAATATTTCCACAAAGGTTAACAGTATAAATTAAATAAAAATAGGAAAAAATCCTTTCAAATGACTAATATGTGAATTCCTGCCAATCTATAATACAGGAAGTTTGTTAAGACATTTTTCAAAGAAGAGAATTCATATTTCACAAAAAGTAAATGAAAATATCTTTTAATTTTTAAAGGTAAGCTTTATTGAGCTATACAATATATCACCACATTTCCTCTTTTTTTGTGTAAAGTAATAAAAGAAGGTTATGTCATTCAGCCTTTTGTGTATCTTCTGATCTGTGTTATGTTGGCACAACCTAAAAACAGAATAACAATGGAACTCACCAAAAATTAAAATATACATGTTTTTATAAAAATAAAAACTCTATTGATTACATTGAAATTAATAATTTATAAATTGTTCTGGTTTGACTACTGTTACTATGATAAAGACTATGACCAAAAGCACCTTGGAGAAGAGTTTCTTTCAGCTTATAAATTATAGTCCATCATGAAGGAAATTGGGATAAGGACAAAAACACAGAAGCCTGAAGGCAGGAACTGAAGTAGAAGCTGTGGAGGATCACTTAGTAGTTTGTTCTTTCATAGCTTGCTCAGCTTTATTTCTTATATAACCCAGGACCACCAGCCCAGACATGGCACTGTCCATAGGTGCTGAACCCTTTCACATCCATCATTAATCGAAAATATGCCCTCACATATATGCCTTTCTTTCACATACAGGCCTTTCTTATCATAATCAACACACCACTTTAAGTTTCCACCAAACAAAATGTTTGCAAATGGTCACATTACTTTACAATCTCATACTTCTCTGTTACTTATTGAAAAGGTATTTACTTCAATGTCATTTACTGTTGTGTGTGTGGGGAGGGTTACAGAGACACAGAGACACAGATAGAGACACATAAAGGTGGAAACATAGTTGTGGGGTGCATATGCCATGGCTCACATGTGGATGTCAGAAGACAACTTGCAGAAATTGGTTCTCTCCTTCCACCATCTTCGTTGCGAGGACCCCACTAACTTTCTAGGTTTCCTAAGCACACCTTTACTTGTTGGGCCATCTTGACAGACTTGTTTGTTCTTCTGGTTTTGTTTCTTTAATTTATTTTGGCCCTTGAAAACAATCACATATGGTTGTTATCTTACTGAGATTGTGGTTTCCATTTCTCTATGGATTAATAATTTTGGTAGTGATGTTGAGTAGTTTCTCTTTTAACTAAAACTTTTTTGATAGTTTCATAAATTTATGTAATGAACTGTTATCACTTCTAATCACTCCGTTTTCTTCTCTCACCCCAACTCATGCTGGAATCTTTCATCTCAACACATACTCCTCCGACTTTCATGTGTGATTTTTGTTACTCACTGAATTTAATTTGAGTTTCTTGCTCACCTGCATATGTGGAAGGTCATTTACTAGAGCAAAGGCAACCTATCTGTCAAAATACCACTAGAGAAAATGACCCTCCTTCCCCAAACAACTGCTAACTGTGAATAGTTCTTGAGGAAGTGGCATAGCCTCCTGAGACCCCCTCTCATCTTTTATGAATGTTGAAGTACAAAAACTTGTGCAGGTTTTTGTGAAGATAATTACAGATGCAATGAGTTCATGAATGCAATGGTTATGTCATATCTTTTTGTGTGACTTTCCATCCTCTAGCTCTTACATTTTTCTACTATACTCCCTCTTTTGAGATGTCTGTGAGTCTTGAAAGTGATGATATAATTGTCTTATTTAAGGCTGAGGACCCCACCATCACTCATTCTCAACACTATAGCCACTTATGAGATTCTACATTAACTATTTTCCACTGCTGTAGAAAGCTTCTCTGGTGAAAGCTGAGTGGCACACTCACTTATGGCTATAGCATGAATATTTAGAAGATCATTTGACAAAACGACCATTTAATAAAATCAGAAGAGTAGGTTCCCCCACTAGGACTAATAACCACCTCAGACATAGGATTCTGGCAAGATTTACAGAAGCAGGCATGGGATTCCTCCTGCGGAGTGTGACTCAAATCCAATTATGAAGTGATTGGTTAACCCCATCATGGTCATGCCACTGTTGCATTAGAGAGTGGATCTGTCAGGACATTATTGTAGTTTGGAGGATTCAAAACTGGGCAAGACTGATGATTTATTTTATCTTCCATTAATGTGCATAGACCTTCTTGTACTATGAAATCTACGCAGTAGGGAAGAAGCTTCCAGCTCATTTCTAGCTCAATTCATCTGTGTCCTATATTGAAAGTATGTTGTGTCTTGAATAATAGGACCTTACCAAGAAGTTCTCATGTGAAAACAAGAGTGATAGCAATAGCTTGTTTTGTTTGGGGGACTCTGGGAGTTCCTGGCCAGCAATGTGTAGAGATGGGTCTCAGACATGATACTAAAGTTTTTAAGTCAATAGCCAATGGCTTCTGGGAGGGGCAATATTGATCCATAAATGTTGCTTCATTTTGAACTTATTATTTTTATGATTATGTTTTCATAAGCATATAAAATAGTAGACATCCATGTAGTGTTTTCAATAGCCTTAGTTAGGCATTATTTCTCTCCTTCCTTTGCCTTATCCCTCCTCTCCCTCCTTCTAATATTCCCTTTCTATCTTTCTGGTTATCCTGACACACAAATTAAAAAGACTAACATGTGTTGCTAGGATTTGCATACAAACAAGAACATATAGCCTTTGCCTGTCTAGGTCTGATTTGCTTCACTCAGTATACAATTTTCCATATCTATTAATTTCCCTGAAAATTACATTACATTCTTCTGTATTGCTGAATAAAATTCTATTCTGTACATGTATCACATTTTATCCATGTGTCATTTGATGGACATCAAGGCTGATTCTATTAATTTATTGTTGTAAATAGAGCTGCAATAAGCGAAAGTGCTGGTATCTCTGTTGTAGGACTTGGAGTTCTTTTTGCAGATACTCAAGAATGACATAAGAGGATCACATGAAAGTTCTATTTTTAGCTTTCTGAGGAACCTGCATATGGATTTCTGTAGTAGCTGTAGTAGTTTACAGTCACTCTAACAGTAGATAATATCTGGCTGTCACTACTTCTCACTAGTACTTTTAGGCATGTGCTTTCGTAACAATAGTCATTATGGAGTAAGATGAAATCTCAAAGTAGTTTTTGCATATCTCTGTTGTTTAGGATTATTGAACATTAAAAAAAATATTTACTAGGTATCTTTGTTTCTTCTTTGAGGAGAAACTGTTCAGTTCCATTGACTATTTTTTTCTTTTTAACTGGGTTGTTGGCTTTAATAATTATTTTGAGACAAGGTTTTACAATGTAGTCCCAGTTTCCTTGTAAATCACTTCATAGCCCAGTTTACCTCAAATTAAAGACATTCCTCAAGTCTTGGTCCTCCTGAGTGCTGATATTAAAGGCACATGCCTAATGCCCTATCATGAACATCTATTTATGAGTTTATGCAACTTTTGTACATAGTCTATAGAGAGGGTTTGTCCAAGTTTTTGACATTTCTTTCTGTGTCTGTGTGTACAAATGGTGAGTGTATGTGTCAGGTATGCACACATGCATGTAAAAGGATGTGCCTATCACATACCACATGAAGGAAGAAGCCAGAAGAAAATGTGAAGTGTCTTCCTCTATCATGATCTTAAATTTTCAGATGAGGTCGCTCTGAAATGGTAGCTTACCTTTTCATCTATGTTTGTCAGCAAGCTTCTAGCATCTTCCTGTCTCTCCTACCCAGTTCTAGATTCCCTGAACATACATTAATGTCTAGCTTTTATGTGGCTGCTAATTTGTGGAGGATTTGAACTCAGGTCCTGTTCCTTGAACAACAAATACTTTTATCCCTTTAGACATCTTCTCAACCCTTTTCTCCATTTCAAGTCCTGTTATGAGTCATAGAAATCCTTTTAGAAAATAGGCTGCTTCAGATACACAGTTTACAGATGTTATTTCCTGTTTACTGGGTTTCATTTCACTCTGTGACTTATGTGTTCTGATACCCAAAAGCTTCTGATTTTCATTAAGTTCAGTGTTCTTTTTTTTGTTTGTTTTTTGTTTTTCTCCTGTTGGTCATACTCTCTGGGCCCATCAAAATGTCATTGTAAATCCAATGTCACAAACCATTTCCTATTTGTTACCTTTTACAAACTTCACAGATTGGGCATTTAGTTGTTTTTTTAAATGGATATATATATATATATATATATATATACATACATATATATATATATTTATTCTAACTATATCATATTGTATATCCAGATTCATTAACACTATTTGGAAAAGCCAGTCATTGTACACTGCATAGTTCTGAGAAAATTGCTAGAAATTCTTTTTTTTTTAGTTTATATTTTCTTTCTTTCTTTTATTAAGAATTTTTTTCATTCATTTTACACACCAATCAAACATCCCCCTCTTTCCTCCTCCCACCTCCCCAGCCTCCCCCTCCCAACCCACTCCCCACTCCCTACCACATTAAGGCGTGGTCTCCCACGGGGAGACACATCCAGTAGAGGCAAGTCCAAGCCCTTCCCCCTGCCTCAAGGCTGCACGAGGTGTCCCATCATAGGTAGTGGGCTCCAAAAAGCCCGCTCATGTACCAGAGATGGATTCTGATCCTACCACGGGGGGCGGGGGGGGAGGCCCAAGCAGACCAAGCTACACAATTGTCTGTCCATGCAAAGGGCCTAGTCCAGTCCCACGCAGGTTCCACAGCCATTGATCCAACTTTCATGAGTTCCCACAAGTGTGGTTTGGTCATCTCTACAGGTTTCCCCATCATGATCCTGATGTACTTGCTCATAGAATCCCTCTTCTCTCTCTTTGACTGGACTCTTGGAGCTCTGCCTGGTGTTTGGCTGTGGATCTCTGCATCTACCTCCATCAGTCAATGGAGAAAAGCTCTGTGATGACAGTTAGGGTATTCACCTGTCTGATCACTGGGGTAAGCCAGTTCAGTTCAGGCACCCTCTCCAAGAAATTCTTTGACCACAAGCTTTGAAAGTTCACTTCTAAAATCTGTGTTATCAATTAGTCTCTGTATATTTAGATCAAGGTGACACTTTTAAAATGCTGTATCCTTGTACTTTTGAAATTAGGAATCATACTATCTTAAACTTTGCTTTTTATCAGGACTTCATTAGCAATTTGAGATGCCTTAATGTTCCATATTCATTTTTTTTTCTATTTCTGGAAAATGTTAACAACTTTCCAGGATTTTATTTTTTCAATTATTTTATATTGAATTTATGGGGTTTTTCCCTGTGTTTACATCTGTGAGTCACATTTGTGCTTGGTGCTAATCCCTTGTAGGTATTTTTAACTGTCTAGGAACAATCTTTTCAACACTGGAGAATTGATATGGAAGTAATCACACAAATTAAATGAAGAATTGCTATAAAAAAGCAACTCTAAAAAGCACACAAAAATAAAACATTGAACAGAAAAGTGCCATGCCAGAAGCACAGTGGCATTTCACCCAAACATCGTGAGATGGAGATAAAAATGTATTGAAATGTTTCTCTCAGGTAAGCTCTAGGGAAGATCTTGGTCTCTGTGGTCAATATTGTATCCTTTGCAAGCCCTGTACATGTTTTCAGATAATATCTTAGTCAATAGTAAACTATTTTAAAAAGATGATCATTTCCAGTTATAACTCTTACCGTAATCTTTCCTTGGTGAATGCATTATGTACCTCTGCTAAACTCTGAAGGAAAGTAAAACCTATCCTTGCTCTATTCCTTAAGAGTTCACCCAATTTCCATTTTAAGTAAAGTGCCAGTGATAATCAGAAACTTCTTTATCTGCAAGATAAATGCTGATGGTTTTATCTGCTCAAAAAGAAAAGAGCACTGTGTGAGAGACATGATGTAAGCCCCTCTGTGAAAAACAGAAAGCTCTAAAATAATTTTTATGATTCCTTTTATTCCATTTTAATATCTCAAGAAGCGTATCTTAATCCTGTGGAGTCTGAAACAAGGTAGATTAAAAGGCCTTGATGGAAAATTATAAATAGTATAAACCTACTCATAGTATTTGAGAGGTAAACCCAGTAAATTAAAAACTTTACTGCTCAAGGACTAATTATCCATAGAAGTCAGACCAGGTCTAAATGGATAGTTCTGAGGAGACATGATCTGCCAACATGTCAGCACATCTCACGGTGGAAAAATCAGTCCAGCATATCACAAAAACATATCCAAGATCTTTATAGGTTCAATATGAAGTACTGAAAACATCTAGCCCTCTTCATCCTGACTGTATGATTGCTCAGATAGACACGTTTTACCATGTTCATGTTTTCACATATGTATAATGCTGTATCTGAGATTTTTTTTGCTGTACTTCTGTGATTTTTAGAGATGTCAAATATATGTGTGTACTTCTTCCTTTCCAATTTGTATCCCCTTAATCTCCTTATGTTGTCTTATTGCTCTGGCTAGAACTTCAAGTACTATATTGAATAACTATGGGGAGAGCGGACAGCCTTGCCTCGTTCCTGATTTTAGTGCAATTGCTTTGAGTTTCTCTCCATTTAATTTGATGTTGGCTGTTGGCTTGCTGTAAATTGCCCTTTATTATGTTTAGGTATGTTCTCTGTATTCCTGATCGCTCCAAGACCTTTATCATGAAGGGGTGTTGGATTTTGTCAAATGCCTTTTCTGCATCTAGTGAGATGATCATGTAGTTTTTTTTCTTTGAGTTTGTTTATATGGTGTATTACATTGACAGACTTTCATATGTTGAATCACCCTTGCATCCCTGGGATGAAGCCTACTTGATCATGGTGGATAATTATTTTGATGTGTTCTTGGAGTCTGTTTGCCAGTATTTTATTGAGTGTTTTTGCAACAATGTTCATGAGGGAGATCGGTCGATAGTTCTCTTTCTTTGTTGTGTCCTTGTTTGGTTTAGGAATCAGGGTAATTGTAGCCTCATAGAAGACACCTTATGCTGGAGAGGATGTGGAGCTCCTCCACTGCTGGTGGGAATGCAAGCTTGTACAACCACTTTGAAAATCAATATGGTGCTTTCTTAGAAAATTGGGAATCAACCTCCCCTAAGATCCAGCTATACCACTCTTGGGCATATACCCAAGGAATGCTCAATCATACCACAAGGGCGCTTGCTCAGCTAAGTTCATATCAGCATTATTTGTAATAGCAAGAACCTGGAAACAACCTAGATGTCCCTCAACTGAAGGATGGATAAATAAAATGTGGTACATATACACAATGGAATACTACTCAGCAGAGAAAAGCAATGACATCATGAGGTTCGCAGGCAAATGGATCGATCTAGAAAAAATCATCCTGAGTGAGGTAACTCAGACTCAGAAAGACAAACATGGTATGTACTCACTCATAGGAGGATACTAGATGTAAAATAAAGATGACTAGACCTCATAACTCCAGGGAGGTTACCTAGAAAACAGGACCCCAAGAAAGACACAGGGATCAACCAATGACAGAGAAATGGATGAGATCTACATGAACAACATGGATGTGAGTGGGGGTAATGAAGGGCAAGGGTCAGGAGAAAGAAAGCTTAGGGGAGCAGGAGATCCCAGCTGGAACAAGAACAGAGAGGGAGAACAAGGAATAGGAGACCATGATAAATGAAGACCACATGAGAATAGGAAGAAGCAAAGTGCTAGAGAGGCCCACAGAAATCCACAAAGATAACCCCACAATAGACTGCTGGCAATGGTCGAGAGATAGCCTGAACTGACCCACTCTGCTGATGGGATGGCCAAACACCCTAATTGTTGTGCTAGAAAACCCAGCCAATGACTGAGGGAGTCGGATACAGAGATCCATGGCCAGGCCCCAGGTGGAGCTCCAGGAGTCCAATTGGCAAGAAAGAGGAGGGTTTGTATGAGCGAGAATTGTTGAGACCAAGGTTGGATAAAGCATAGGAACAAATAGCCAAATGAATAGAAACACATGAACTATGAACCAATAGCTGAGGAGCCCCCAACTGGATCAGGCCCTCTGGATAAGTGAGACAGTTGATTAGCTTGATCTGTTTGGGAGGCATCCACGCAGTGGGACCGGGTCCTGTACTCAGTGCATGAGTTGGCTGTTTGAAACCTGGGGCTTATACAGGGACCCTTGGCTCAGCCTGGGAGGAGGGGACTGGACCTGCCTGGACTGAATGTATCAGGTTGAACTCAATCCTCAGGGGACTCTTTGCCCTGGAGGGGATGGGAATGGGGAGTGGGCTGGGGGGAAGGTTGTGGGGGAGCGGGAGGGGGTGGCAGGAGGGGGGAAAGCAAGGGAATCCGTGCCTGATATGTAAAATTAAATTAAATTATAAAATTAAAAAATATATATGTGTGTGTACAAAAACACACATGTATATTCATTTAAAAATCTTCCTTTACCAAAATATTTGATATTTGTTTTATGATTTTCCCCCTCATAGGCTATGGTCAAAACTATACTCTATACCACTTGATTAAACTAATCTTCACATGTATTAAAAATACAAAAGAAAAAGAATTAATAGATGAATTGTGAGTTATTCTTTGCATCCTGGGAAGGTCTGTTACATACATTGATTTACTTGATTATGCAGAGAATCAAAAATAGAAACAAATTAAGAAATCAGTGAACTTAATGTCCTTTTTTTAATCTTCACATATACCAGAGAGAGACTGTGACATCAGTGGCTCAGTTTCTCCAAATGAGCTGAAGATAATTCAAATTTCATCAGAAAAATCTAGGTGATATGATGAATCTTCTTTTTTGTTTCTGATCCTATTCATGTAATTCTATAACACACCAAAATGGCAAGTGCTTACTTATTTTAGCATGTTTTTAATTGATAAATGAATTAACCTTTGATCTGCATATACTACCCTGGCATTCCAGTTTCTTAGAAACAAAATCTCCATGCCTCATTTCGCAGCAAGGGTTACTTTTTATAAAAAAAAAAAAAAAAAAAAAAAAAAGAAAAGGCACAGTTCAAACAGACTGCTCTAGAACACAGGTGTTTGCAGTGGGAGCAATATATAAATGACACTAATTTTTATTTCCTGTTTGCTTTTGACAGTTAGTGCAAAAGTTTAGGAAGCATGCCTTCAATATAAAACAACCACAACCTTATAACAACTCAACATTTTAACATTTTATTCTCTGCCAGGAATAGGATCACATTTGTCATAAAAAAAAAAAATCTTGACAAGTCCTAATTCAAATAAATTGGGTAGTATCTATATTAAATATTAGCAAACCTTTGTAGTGATTTTTTTATTTGTGCTGAAATGTGATATTTCATTTGTGCTTTAATGAATAAAGTTTGCCTGGAGATCAGAGGAGATAGTAAGCCATTTTAAGTAAACAAACAAGTCAGGCAGTGGTAGCACATGCCCTTAATCCGATCACTTAGCAGGGAGGATCTCTGTGTGTTCAAGGCCAACTGGGGAACAGAGTTAAGCATGGTGACACATGCCTTTAATCCCAGTACCAACCATAAAGGCCTGGAGGGTCTGTACAGACAGACAGAAAGTGACAGAGCTGTGTAGGAAGAGGAAGTGAGGTAGCTGGGCTAAGAGAGCCAATGAGAGGGCAGAACAGCAAGGCAATAAAGGCGTGGGTAGACAGGAAGTAACTCACATTTGGAAGCTGCAGAATTGGTAAGGTAAGATTGGCTGGTGGCTCTTCCTATTTCCCTGATCTCTCTAAGGCTTTTTCACCCTTATATTTGGCTCCATGTTTTTATTTAATAAGACCATTTAGAATTTCATCTACAAACCTTGTGTGGGTAAGGCTTCTTTTATTTGTTTGTTTGCTTGTTTGTTGCTATTTGTTTTCTTTTTGTATTTTGAGACAGATCCTGGATATCCTGGATCTTACTCTGTAGACTGTACACAAGGCTGGCCTTGAATTCACAGAGATCCACCTTTTTCTACCTCCTAAGTACTGGGATTAAAGGCATGTGTCACAACAACTTGTAACACGAATTGCTAAATGGTCTTATTAATAGAAAACTTGGAGCCAGATATTGGGGTTAAAGTTGAAAGATCAGAGAAACAAACACTCTAGCCACATTCTTATCTCTATGAAATCTTCAGCCTTAAGGGCAAGACTTCCTGTTTACTCACCCCTTATAAACCTTCCTGTGTCCTGCCATATTTCTTCTGGGATTAAAGGGATGTGTGCTTCCCAGTACTGGGATTAAAGGTGTATGCCACCACTGCCTGACTCTGTTTCCAGTGTGGCCTTGAACTCACAGAGATCCAAAGGGATCTCTGCCTCCCAAGTGATAGGATTAAGGGTGTGTGCCACCACTGCCTGACCTCTATGTCTAATTTAGTGGCTGGCTCTGTCCTCTGATCCCCAGATAAGTTTATTAGGGTACACAATGTATCACCACAACAACTGGCTTGGTTTAGGGCTTCTTACAAAATCTCAAAAGCCTACTTTGATAAAATTTGCAAATTCCTGTGATTCCTCTAATACCTGAATTTTTTTATTATGATAGAGCAGTCAGTTAAACAAATGATTATGTAGTTATGTATAGTTTTTCTTTATCATCTTTTAATTTTCATCTGTTTTCTGGACAGTTATGAGTTCTTGTTTTTCATTTGCAGCTAGTTTGAGTTGGGCAACTGTCTAATCTCAATAGAATAAGAACATCTTCCATTTTTTAATGTGGTGAATATTTAGGGTACTGATCAGTGGAAGCTCTTAGAACTATCCAAATGTCCTGGGCCACCAGGCACTCATAATAAATACTCGGTATAGCATGTAATTATTGCACCGTGTGCTTATAGACAGGAAACAACTTAAAGATTAGTAATAAAAAATCATGACAAAATGATTGGAATTTACAAGTTAGATTAGGAGGTGTCAAAGTTTGGTTGATGAGTAAAAGATACATACGAAATGATACAACTTGCTTAACTTGAATTTTACAGAAAAATCACCTAAAACCTTGAAAACTTAAGCATATGTGTCTTGAAATAACTCAAAAGTAGATTTGACTACTGTCCGCATGGCAGTAAGATAGAGCTGGGTGGTAGCTTTGCTTGCCCTAGTGTTTGAACATAGGAAAAGATCACTGTGTTACCATTCCAACTTCATGTGCTGCTTTTTTCCCCTGCCACTAAGTCCAACTGATGTTGTCTATATGTACATGGCCTTCCAAGGCCCCCAAACCCTGTAATGTTAGTTATCTTTTCCACTACACACTTCTCTACTCTACCCTTTTATTCCCTTCCAACCTTAAAACTTCCCCTGTCCCTCATTCAGGTATAAGACAAGAAATGAAATGGAAGCAATAATTTAAAAAAATCTCTCATCAACTAAAACTTAGTATCAAGGGGATCCAATATAGATTTCTATCAGACATTCAAAGAACTAATCCAAAACTGCTCAAATTACTCTATAAAATAGAAAGGAAGGTACATTTCCAACCTAGTATTATTCTGATAACAAAACAAGATCAGAGAGAGAGAGAGAGAGAGAGAGAGAGAGAGCTTTGAGTCATGGGAATTTCACTACAGACATAGATGCAAAACTTGTCAAATATACTGCAGATAGAATTCAAGATAACATCCAAGAGATCATTCATTATGAGCAAGTTGTCTTTATTCCATGGACTCAGAAATGATTCAAAGTAAATAAATCTATACATGCTGTTTATCACGTATGTAGATATTAGGGCATAAATCATGTGTTCATCTCAATGTGTGCAGAAAATCCCTTTAAAAAATATGACACTCATGGCAAAACACTGGAAAGACTAAGGACTGTGGGAACATTTCTCAACATAATAAATACTATATATGACAAATGTGTAGGAAGCATCATTTAAAATGAAGAAAATCTTAAAGCATTATTACTAATATTAGGACTCCTTCATTTTTATGTAGTACTTAATGTCCTAACAAAGGCAACACAAGGAAAGGAAACAAAGGGGGTTCAAGTAGGAAAGGAAGACATCAAAATATCAATTATATACATGAGAGACTACAAAGAACCCACCAGGAAATGTCTAGACACAATAAATACTTCCATCAAGGTAGAAGAAAGCAAAATTAAAATAAAAACTCATCACTCTTCAGATAAAAAACAAACTGATAAAGATATTAATGAAATAATCCCATTCATGATAGCTTCAAAAATCAAACTAACCACCAACCAAGGAACCAACAACCCTTGTAATAAATCTATCCAAGGAAGAAGGAAACATATAATGAAGACTTAAAAAATACTAAAGAAAGTAATTGAATAAGAAGATGCTAGAAGATGAAATCTGTTATTTTAATTAATAATTAGCAATTTATTAATTAGATATAACATGATTTATCTATCCACTAACTATGGTAATATTTTCTTTTGTACCAAAATGTTATATATTAATAAATAAAGTTGCCTGGGGGTCAGAGCTATTAGCAAGCCATAGCCAGAGTCTGGCGAACAAGTAGTGACGAGGCAGTCAGGTGGTTGGGTTTACGACCAATGAGAAAGCAGAACAGAAGTCTATTTAAAGACAACCCACAGGAAATACCTCCCTTTTTTCTCGGAGAGGTTGCTTCAGCGAAAGAGGCTAGCCAGCGGCAAGCGGGTAAAGCTCTTAGCTCTGACCTCTTGGGTTTTTCTCCTTACCTTGGCTTTGTGTTTCTTCTTAAATACGTCTACAACTAACTTAATGAAAGAAATCTAGGTTCCCTCTACTTACTGATAATAATGAATAATACATTTGCACAAGTTTTTGTTAGAAAAAATATGTTTCACTTTGTGCCTTTAATGGTTAGTAGTACTGTATCTCTTCAGAAATGTTTTTATCATTCTTATTCTTTCCTCTGTGATGAGGACTTGATAAAGATAAAAATAAGTAATTTCTTGTTTCTTTAATGTAATGTGTCTTTTGCTTATTATATCCAAGGGTATTTTATCTTCTTTGTTGTTCTTCTGAGTATCTATGGAGAGAAATTTGAATCACTTTAGTTTTTCTATGAGCTTTTTGATCTGTATTTAAAATCTGTAGTTCCAGAATCATAAGGTCATTAGGGGAAGTTTGCATTGCTGAGACACTAGGAAGGTGATGAAACTTCTTTGTACTTAAACATTTTCATCAGTAAAATGGGGATCATCACAATTCCTATAAGACAAGGTTGAAGGCCAGATGAGTTAATACATGCAAAACATGTAGCTTTGGTACTGGCACAATTTAAGTATCTCATAAATATAAAATATAATGTATACTATTATAGCTATATTAGCAATAATTTATAATATATAGTATATTATATGAGTATTAGTTATTATTAACATACTTATTATATCATAATCATTGTTTGCCTTTGTTCACTTTTATTCACACCTATCCAAGCTCCACATCTGGATTAACTGAACCACATCTGACCTTAAAATCCAAGTTTCTCCTCTTCTCTTTTTTCTTTCAAGGCAAAAAAATAACTATTTGGGGATTCCAAAAATTCTTAATTCAATTTTTAACTCTACACTTTATCAAGTTCATCAGCTGCATATTTTTGTCTTTTTTTCTTTATGCAGGTTAGTGCCTGGGTGATAAGTTCCTTTTTTCACATTTTCTTACTAAATGAGCAAGAACAAAAAGTCACAGAAAGCTTAGCATATAAACTAATTTCTTATTGCCTACATCATCCAAAATTTTAATCAGAAACCATTCACCTCTTGTAATCTTTGTAAAAGATATCATAAATATGACTCACAAATAGGTCAAGATTTCTCTTGTTACGATTGTAGAGCAATTTATTGTTTCTTCACTTCTAAAATGGCATATGAATACTTTTTCTCCTTCCCACAATCTCTTCCAGGTATACACATTCATTTTGATATTCTAATATGTCACCTTGGTTTCTGAACATTTTTTCTTAAAATATTTCTACTTTTGAGCATTATTCTTAGTCTCTGTATGAAATAACACTGGAATGATAATATCATAAAACCACAAATCAGTTTCATAGGGCTGACTCTATCAGTAATCTCAAGGCAATTCTCTCCCCTGATGAGAAGGGAGGGGCACAGGATGAGGAAGTATCACAGAGTGTGAGCCTACCAGAACATGGTTTTCTGTGAGACACATAGGCACTTGGTTGTTTTTGCTCTTTTTCTCTTTGGGCTTTTTGGGGGGCCAGTCACCCAGCTCCCAAATAAGTACACACAGAGGATTATTGCTACTTATAAATGCCTGGCCTAGCCTGGCTTGTTTCTTGCCAGCTTTTCTTAAATTAGCTCATCTATTTTTTACCTTTTGACTTTTACCTTTCCCTATTTCTGTATATCTTTCATTATTTCCTACTCCATGGCTTGATGTGTAACTGGGTGACTGGCCCCTCGCATCCTCCTCTTCTTGTTCTCTTGTTCTGTCTTCTTTGCCTCCCACATTTCTTCTTCTATTGATTCTCTCTGCCTGACAGACCGTCTATCCTTTCTCCTGCCTCACTTTTGGCTGTTCAGCTCTTTATTAGACCATCAGGTGTTTTAGACAGGCAAAGCAACACAGCTTCACAGACTTAAACAAATGCAACATAAAGAAATGCACCACATCTTTGCATCATTAAAACAAATGTTCCCCAGCATCAATAAGTATAATCCATCTTGACGTAATATTCTACAACACACATGGCTGCAGGTTGTGTGTCGGATCCATGTGTGACCTGCTGTGTGATGGGTGAAAAGTTGCTGCATGTACATGAGGATATGAAAAAGAAATGAAAAATTCCCTTAACAGGGATTATGGACAACTTTCAGGCATAATATTAACCATTGTTCTACACTATCAAACATCAGCCTTTGCACAGTATGGGAGAAATAGTACATGTTTTCTACCACAACAAGATTCTGACATTTTCTAAAGACATTCTAGTGTAACTTAAACTCTCTGCACAGTAATTTCACCTTTGAAGAGGTACACTAAATACTATTTATAGCAGGAGATTTTTGTTCAGAAAAAAACAATAGAATTAGATGAAACTTGATATTTTCGAAGGACATACATACAATAGTATATCAAATATGGCAAGCTGAAGATTGCATGACATTTTTTATGTTGAAATTTTATGGGTGAGACACTAGATGCCATTCAGGGATGCTTTCAATTAACTGTTAGTAAAAAAAAAAAAATAGCCAAAAGATAAGATTCCACTTTATTCCTTTTCTAGAACTTTAACCAATTATTACACCTCTAGAAAATCAAATATTAGTCATGAATATGAACTTTTGTTTTACAGTTACAAAACAAAAGTGTAAGTAAATTAATAGAGGACATCTGCAAATCAATAATCAGCCTTTAAATGTCAAATGGCCTTCTCTCCCTTCCTCTGTCCCTTTTACTTCCTCTCTTCTTCTCTCTCTTCCTTTCTCCCCAGTACGTTTTTTCCTTCCCCTGCCTCTCCCTTTGACTTGCCTCCTTATCTCTCTCCCTATTCCTTTTCCATTTTGACATAATGATCTCTATGATATCAAAACTTTTCTTTTTCTTTTGAGGCAGGGTCTCACTATGTGGCACTGGCTAGCCTGGAACTCCCTAGTGGATCAAGCTGACTTCAAACTCACAGAGATCCACCTGCCTCTACCTCTTGGCTTGGTCTTAAAACCAAGCATCACTAGGTCTGGATATGAAAATATTTTAAGCAATGATGATACCCAAATCTTTCCTTAATATACTTTAGCCCACTGGGGAAGTGATGCTACAAACTATCTGACTAAAACTTTCCAAACTTTTCTTACTCCCAGAAGAACCATATGAAAGTCTATAGTGTCCTAAGCAGAGATATTAAAAATACCTGAAATTATTTTCAGATTTCTATACAGGGGAGTTGGAGGGAGGAGGCAGTAATTGTTGACATTATCTAAAGGCATTGTCTTCACAAATGAAATTACAAAGGAATAAATTTTAAAATTTTAAATTTGTTTTATTGTTAAACACTTCTATAGTAAAAAACAGTATTTTACTCATTATTTTCTTTGTAGAAAAGAGCATTCGTTCATATTTATGCATTTGAAACAAATTTTGCAAACAGAATAATTTAAGTGAATGACTACCATAGGAGTAGAGAGCTTATCACTCAGAATCAGGAAAAAAGAGACCTCAACTCTTCACAAAATTAGAGTAGTTACAGATGATGTTCTACTAAGCTCCAACGAGAAATTATTAAATGCCATCTATAAAAGTTCTCACAAGAAGGCATTGTCATAGTTGCCTAGTTCAAAGTGTCTATGGTCAGGCAACCGGATAAATGATACTAGCAGCATTTGAATTAGCTGTCTGTTCTGAATTTTTCCATACCAGTACATGCTCTATGAAACACTTCCTCGAAGTTATGTTTATTTTACCTTGATTGGCTGATCTCATCATCCAGATTGTGGTGTGTGACATGCAACTTCTAAGATGATGTCCTTTGTTTTACATTCCCTTGCACAGGAAAGCTAGGGATATGAAGCTCTAAATGGATAGAAAGTTTGGCTGTGACAAAAACAAGGTATATAACCAAGTATAACATTTCCACTGGTCCACAAAAGAGAAACATTCCCTAATGGTGTAAACGACATCATTACTGACATCCTCAATTCAAGGTACATTGTCCACATCATGGTTTTTCAAGAAAAAGATTTTGGAGGGAGACTATCACATTAGGATTCAGCTTCATTATCCATTTTTTTGTTATACTCCTTTAGTTTTACCAAACCATTATTATCATTATACTTAGAAAAATAAATATGTTCCTTAATATTCTGGTAAAATCATGTAATGTCTATAGCAATAAAACTCAGAAAATGCATTTAGAGTTTAATTGGAAAGGCCTGCCAGAATGTTAATGATGTATATGCCCTTTGAACTTGAGTCTATTTTTAGGAATTCACTCTAATAGAATTATCTTTCTATGTAAATTAAATTATTTGAGGTATATGTAAATATGCTCTTGTCACATTAGTTACCACAACAAGATTAATCAAGGAAAGCTATATATATCTGACAATACAATCTATGCATGTTTTTTTTGACACCATAATACTATTTGACTTTGAAAACACACACACACAGGAAGAAAACCTGCACAATAAAATAATTTCTGTGGTGTCAACATTCCAAATCTCATGTTGTATTATAGAAGAATCATGATAAAAATAGTATGGTTTTAGTATAAAAACATACATTGATCAATGGAATCAAAATGAAGACTGAGATATAAGTCTATCCACCAACAGTATGTGATTTTCCTGCTCTCTTTCAAACTCAAGGTGTTTTTTTTTCACAAATCATTATTATAGTTATATATGTATAAGTATATACACATGCATTCTCAAATATAACCTGCTCAGTGTATGTAATGTTACTTATAAGTATCTTTTAAGGGTTAATCATTTATCACTAAAAAACCAGTTGGTGAACTCTTCCCCATGGAAAACTATTTCTCCATCCTTACCAAAAATCTAAACATTTGTCCTTATATCCCCCTCATCAAGGAAACTTCTCTTTGCAATAGATATAGAGCACTACAAAACTCCACAGTCAATCAAAGCACAGAGTTGTGAAGCCTGATTTCAATGAATACATCTACAAATCACTCCTGCAACTAAGGCTCAGGGAACATTGTGGAAGAGAGGGCAGAAAGAATATAAGAGCCACAAGATTTTTACTGTGAGACTCTGTCTTATAGTAATGTCAGAAGCTACCCCCATGAAGTCTCACCAACATGACTGCCTAAACATAAGCCGAACGAGGATAAAACCAATAGACATACCAAAATGGAAGGTGAAAGTCCATGAGGTCTCAACGGAGACTCTTAAAAGGGGCTTGTATTGGGAAGGTTACTGTGCATTCCTTTTATGTCTTTTCTTTTTCTGGTTTGGTAGACATCAGCAACAAGGACAGATCAATTTTACTGACATGAACAGATATTGGAGGAATTCTTGGGTGAAATACCTTTTATAATTATAAGAATCTCATAATGTTTAAATACAATATTTAAAAGACAACGTATAAGTAAGTAGAAATTTTAATTTCTAGCTCACTAAGGGAAGTAGGAAAATAAAGTCCTGAGGGGATACTGATTAAAATATTAAATATAGCTCTCTGCTAGTATATATTATTGTTGTTTACTTACAACATAAATATATGTTAAATAAATATACATGTTAAAATCTTATTCATGAGTTTGGAGAAAAGTATCAATATTCACAGGATTAATGGTATAAACTAACATTACTAAAATGTTTTCTTTCAAATATTACTCATTATAAAGGAATTAACAAAGAAAATCATATATTTATTGAAGTAATAGAACTAATAAACTAAGTTTATTCCATAAGAATCAATGTGGAGAAAATTAGAAATGTGGGAATTGTTAGAGTAGTCTCAGAGTTCTATTCTAATCAGAAAAGTAAAATATATTTCCTAAGTGACAAAGAGAAACACAAGCAATTAGACTGTTATTGAGTGAATTGGATCCCTGATGCCTTTGGAGAAAATCAGTTCTTAAGCTTTGAGGTAATAACCATTAAGTGATATTTTTCTGCCCAGCAAGGTCGAAATAAAAGTTCTCATTAAACTTAGTACATAGTAGTTGCTCCTTGAGAGGCTTGGATTATGACCAACACTATGATGATCTGCAGGATGATGAATGTTTGCTTGCTTAGGTTAAAGGGAAAGCTGCATTAAAAAAACAAAAAAACAAAAAACAAAAACAAAAACAAAAAACCTACTCAGAAGAAACTGAATATGGATGAGTTACAGGTAAAGATGATGGCCAAGACAGGATGCAAGTATATAACCCAGACTGGGAAGTCATTGGAGTTAAGGTCCACATGTGCCCCGAGAAAGTGATCCAGTCTCCTCTGCAGGTGAGTGAGTGAGATCATGCAGAAACCAACTCTGATCTACATTATAAACATAATTGATAAAATTCCCCTACTGCATTGGGCGACTTAAATTCTCCAAAGTAGTAAAAGATTGTACCCTGACTTGCTTCTCTTATAAGTCACACATATCAAGCATACAAAATTAGCAAACTTTGAAATTCTATGAGAATAAAAAAGCATGTATCATTATCCTGTCACTCCAGTCACTTCAGAAAGATCATAAGTGCTTTATCATTTTAACCAGAATCTGAAAAATTTGTATAATCTTTTTGTCCCTCTGTCCTTTCAGCACACATGTCTGGCAAAATCACAGAGCAGAGTAAATCTAATTATCTGTCTTCCTTTGCACCTGTGCAGTTAAATCCAGATGCCACTATGAATTTGTGCTCAAACATCAACCAGGTTTCCAAAACATTTTGGCAGCTCTTCTAACTCATAGTCAGGTGTTTCTCCATTCTTCAAAATAATACTTTCAAATACTGAATTCTTCAACTATCAACTCACTCCACCATTTAGAAGATGGCATTTGTCCACTTCTAAGGGAAAAGAGAATCCAGAATGGGCAGAGAAAGCTCCCAGCCTTTTGTGCTTACCAAGCCAAGCACTTCTGTTCTCATTCACTCCTCTTTCTGTGATCACACCTGGGCTGCACCTTCACTTATAAGCACTTCTCATTAACACATATTTAATTCTATCAATTCATGAGTGTGATATAAAACTCCCTTTGATCAAGCCAACATGTTTTATCTTCCAGTTTTCTCTTGATTGATAGAAAAATGTATTTAAAAGATGCCTTTACCACAAATTTCCATTTGGTTACTTACCTTACAGTCCTACAAAAATTGCAATGTAGAACAGCACTATACAATGCAAATCTTCTTTGTCATTCCCTCAGTAATTTCCAGGTACATTTTGTAAGTATGGACTTTCACTGCTGAAAAGCAACTACTCTTTCCTAGGTTCTTGTTTGTATCTGGGGACTGTTTAAAGTACACAATTTCTGTACATATAAATATATGTAAATATATAAGACAATTGAAAGTATCCCTGTGACTAAGCTGTTTTTTTTTTCCTTTCTGACTCAAGAGACTTGTGAATCTCTTTTCCCTTTGAGTGTCCAAATAAAAGTGCACACTGCCATTTTGTGGCTATGAAATACTGTGAAAGTATAATAGCGGACATTATGCTTCAGCTGGCCAATGACCAGAAACACTTTCTACAAGGGATCCAGATTAGCCACACCTGCTTGGAACTCAGGTAGTTGATTTTCACTATCCACACTGTCCTTCATTATACCCAGTCCAGACTTACTCATAGTCTAGTAGGAGTCAGCTTACAGGAGCCCCTCCTCCAAACAGCCTGGTCCTTGAGGACTCTTCTTATCAAGTCAAACATGATGTCCCTAACTCTTTTCCACATCTCCTCTCATCTTTCCACATAAGCCAATTGCATTCCTTTCTACCAATCAAGGACCTGAAGATGTATGCCCTACCTGGAAATGCACAGCAATGAGATTGCCTAGGACTCAGAAAGAGAAACCATAACCAAAGAATGAAAAATCAACCCAACAAAGAAAAAACCTGTATCAACATACTGAAAAAGTCAATCATCATAACTCCAGATGTCTAACCTCCAATACAAATATACAGACAGACACCAATAGCTGAAATAATATGCCTCCATCAGAACCTAGTAACCTTATCATAGCAAACCATGAGAAAAGAAATACAGCTGAAGCACAAAAAAGAACTTCAAAATAAGACTTATAGAAATCTTGTAGGTTTCCTAGGTTCTTGTTTGTATCTGGGGACTGTTTAAAGTACACAATTTCTGTACATATAAATATATGTACAGAAACTTTAAAGAGGATATAAATAAACTCCTTATTGAAAAATTGTGAAAACACAAAGAAGAAGTTGAATGACATAATGAAAACAGTCCAAGATAAGAAGATAGAAGCAGAATATCAACAACAAAAACAATTAAAAAGATGTAAACAGAAAAATGTATGGAAATGAAGCATTTAGGAAGTTAAACAAAAACTTCAGAGGTTAAGTCTTACCAACAGATTACCTGTGAAAGAAGAAGAGAGAATCTCAGGTATTGATAACAAGGTAAAAGGAATGGATACCTCAGTCACAGGCATTGTGAAATCTTAAAAAAAAAAATTCAAGCACGAAACATCTAGGAAATCTGTGATATCATGAAAAGAATAAATCTGTGAATAATAGGGATAGAGGAAAGAAAAAAACCTAGGTTAAAGACACATAAAATACTTTCAACAAAGTTATAGAACCTTCTACCCTAAAGATGTTGCATATCGTGGTACAAGAATCATATAGATTGAGCATTCTTTGGGTATATGCCCAAGAGTGGTATAGCTGGATCTTGGGGGAGATTGATTCCCAATTTTCTAAGAAAGCACCATATTGATTTCCAAAGTGGCTGTACAAGCTTGCATTCCCACCCGAAGTGGAGGAGAGTTCCCCTAGCTCCACATCCTCTCCAGCATAAGGTGTCTTCAGTGTTTTTGATCTTAGCCATTCTGACAGGCATAAGGTGGTATCTCAGAGTTGTTTTGATTTGCATTTCTCTGATAATTAGGGATGTTGAGCAATTCCTTAAATGTCTTTCTGCCATTTGAGTTTCCTCTGTTGAGACTTCTCTGTTTAGTTCTATCGCCCATTTCTTAATTGGACCATTGGGCAATTTGATGTCTAATTTCTTGAGTTCCTTATATATTCTGGATATCAGTCCTCTGTCAGATGTGGGGTTGGTAAAGACCTTTTCCCATTCTGTAGGCTGTCGCTTTGCTTGTTGACCGTATCCTTTGCTCTACAAAAGCATCTCAGTTTCAAGAGGTCCCATTGATTGATTGTTTCTCTCAGTGTCTGTGCTACTGGTGTTATATTTAGGAAGTGATCTCCTATGCCAATGCATTCAAGACTACTTCCTATTTTCTCTTCTAGCAGGTTCAGAGTAGCTGGATTTATCAGCTATGTTCATATCAGCATTGTTTGTAATAGCCAGAACCTGGAAACAACCTAGATGCCCTTCAACTGAAGAATGGATAAATAAAATGTGGTACATATACACAATGGAATACTACTCAGCAGAGAAAAACAATGACATAATGAGGTTTGCAGGCAAATGGATGGATCTAGAAAAAAAATCATCCTGAGTGAGGTAACCCAGACTCAGAAAGACAAGCATGGTATGTACTCACTCATAGGAGGATACTAGATGTGGAGCAAGGAAGACTGGACTGCTACTCACATCACCAGGGAGGCTACCTGGAAAACAGGACCCCAAGAAAGAAACAGGGATCTCCCAATGATGGAGAAATGGATGAGATCTTCATGAACAGCCTGGACATAAGTGGGGGAAATGAAGGGCGAGGGTTGAGGGAAAGAGAGCTTGGGGGAGTGGGAGACCCCAGCTGGATCAAGAATAGAGAGGGAGAACAAGGAAAAGGAGACCATGATAAATGAAGACCACATGAGAATAGGAAGAAGCAAAGTGCTAGAGAGGCCCACAGAAATCCACAAAGATAACCCCACAATAGACTGCTGGCAATGGTCGAGAGATAGCCTAAACTGACCCACTCTGCTGATGGGATGACCAAACACCCTAATTGTTGTGCTGGAAACCCCATCCAATGACTGAGGGATCTGGAAGCAGAGATCCATGGCTAGGCCCTGGGTGGAGCTCTGGGAGTCCAATTAGCAAGAAAGAGGACGGTCTATAGAGTGAGAACTGTTGAGACCAAGGTTGGATAAAGCATAGGGACAAATAGCCAAATGAATGGAAACACATGAACTATGAACCAATGGCTGAGGGGCCCCCAACTGGATCAGGCCCTCTGAATGGGTGAGACAGTTGATTGACTTGATCTGTTTGGGAGGCATCCAGGCAGTGGGATCAGGTCCTGTGCTCATTGCATGAGTTGGCTGTTTGAAACCTGGGGCTTATGCAGGGTAGCTTGGCTCGGCCTGGGAGAAGGGGACTGGACCTGCCTAGACTAAGTCTACCAGGTTGATCTCAGTCCTTGGGGGAGGCTTTGCCCTGGAGGAGGTGGGAATGGGGGATGGGCTGGGGGGAAGAGAAGGGGGGGAGGGGGGAGAACAAGGGAATCCATGACTGATATGTAGAACTGAATGGTATTATAAAATAAAATAAAATAAAATAAGAATCAAATAGAACACCAAATAGACTGGAATATAAAAGAAATTTATCAAAATACATAATGATCAAAGTACTAAACATTCAAAACAGAGAAATAATATTAAAAACTGGAAGGAATAAGACCAAGTAACATGCAAAGGAAGGCCTCTGAGAATAACACCTGTCTTTTTCATGGTGAATCTGGAAGCCAGAAGACCTGGGCAGATGTCATACAAAGTCTGAGAGAACACAGACACAAATTCTATTATTCACAGTAAAACTATTAACCACAATAGACAGAGAAAGGAAAACTTCCCAGTATCAAACCAGATTTAAGTAATTTCTATCTACCATTCGAGTTCTACAGAAGGAAGTAAAGGGAACGTTTCAGTCTGAAGAAGTAAACCATAACAAAGAAAAGCATAAAGAATCTCAGAACAGTAAATTATAAGATATGGGGGACCATACCATTACAACAAAAGAACTGGAATCAACAAGCACTGCTCTTTGATAACTCTCAATATTAGTGGTCTAAATTCCCCCAATAAAAGACACAGACTAAGAGAAGAGAAGGGAAAACATGATTTATCCTACTGTGGCATCCAAGAAAAAAAGACACCACCTCAGGGTAAAGGATGGAAAAGGTTATTTCAAGAAAATCTCCCAAGAATCAATCAGGAATAGCCATTTTTATATCAGAAAAAAAAACAAGTCTTCGAACCAAAACTAATCAGAAGAGACAGGGAAGGGCACTGCATAATCATCAAAGGAAAAATCCACCATAAGATATTGCAATTCTAAACACCAATGAACCAAGCACAGGGACACTCAGGTTCATCAAAGAAGCACTATTACAGTTAAAATCACACACTGGCCCTCACAGAGAGAGTGAATGACTGCAATACCAAACTCTCACCAATAGGCAGGTCACCCAGACAAAAACTAAATAGAGAAATGCTGGAGTCACGATGATGTTATCATCATAAACAACATAGACATAGCCTATATCTCCAGAACATTTCACTCAAATACAAAAGGATATATTTTCGTCTCAGCAGCTCAGACAACTTTCTTCCTAGTTGCCCACATATTTGGGGACAGAAAGTTTCAACAAATACAACAAAATTGAAATGACGCCCTATGTATGTCTGGATGACCATGGATGTAAAAATACACACACCACACACACACACCACACACACACACCACACACACACACACACACACACACACACACACACACACACACAAGTACAAACTCATGGAAACTGAAGAACTTACTGTTGAATGAGAGCAGAGGTCAAGACAGAAATCAAGAAGGAATTTAAACATTTTAGACATGAGTGTAAATGGAAACATAACACACTCAGACCAATGGGACAGACTGAAGGCAGTTCTGAAAGGTGACTTCACAGCACTAAGTACCTAAGTCAAGAAATTAGACATGTCTCATACCTGAACAACAATAACAAAAAAAAATCAGAAATTATAGACATCAAGAAGTAATCAAACTCAGGTCTGAAATTAATGAAATACAGCAACAACAAACAAAATACAAATAATCAATGAAGAGTTGGTTTTTTTGAAAAAATCAATGAGATTGTCAAATCCATAATCAAATAGACTAAAAGATAAAGAAAGATGATCTTTATATTATTTGTATTATAAAAATAATGACAAAAGGGGGATATTACAAAAGATAGAGTAAATTCAGAGAATCCTAAGAACATACTTAAAAAATCCACACTCAAGAACTGGAAAACGTAAAAGAAGTGGATAAATTTTTTTAATATTTACAACATGCTCAAGTTAAATCAAGATCAAAATCAAATACCAATTTAAACAGACCTCAAACCACCAGTAAAATAGAAGCAATTGAGTCTAACAAACAAAAGCCTAAAACAAATAAAACAAAAACAAGAAAAAAATCCACAGTCAGATGGATTTAGCCTAGAGATATACCAGGACTTAATCCCATTAATCATCAAATTGTTTCACAAAATAAAAACTGAAGGAAATTTCCTAATTCTTTTTGTGAGGTCATTATTACCCTCTACTAACTAATACCTAAACTGCACAAAGACCCAACAAAAAAGAAAGTTACAGATCAATATCAACATGAATGTATATGCAAAAATTCTCAATGAAATATTTGCACATTGATTTCAAGAATACATCAAAAAGATTATCCAGCATTGCTGTGGGATGTTCTGTATGGCAAATGTGTTGCTAATAAAACACTGATTGGCCTGTGGCTAGGCAGGAAGTATAGGCGGGACTAACACAGAGAATACAAAGAACAGGAAGGCAGAGGGAGTCTCTGCCAGCTGCCAGCCAGGACAAGCAGCATGTGAAGATGCCGGTAAGCCACGAGCCATGTGGCAAAGAATAGATTTATGGAAATGGATTAATTTAAGCTATAAGGACAGTTAGCAAGAAGCCTGCCACGGCCATACAGTTTGTAAGTAGTATAAGTCTCTGTGTTTACTTGGTTGGGTCTGAGCGGCTGTGGGACTGGCAGGTGAAAGAGATTTATCCTGACTGTGGGCCAGGCAGGAAAACTCTAACTACACAGCATGATCAAGTTGACTTCATCTCAGAGATGCAGAGAGGTTCAACATACATAAATCAAAAATAATATTAATAAAAATTTACCACATAAATAGATTGAAAGAAAAAATCACATGATCATCGAACAGATGCTAAAAAAGCCTTTGATATAATTCAGTATCCCTTGTTGGTAAAAGTCCTGGAGAAACAATAAATTCAAGGGACACACCTTAACATAATAAAGGCAATTTACAGCAAGCCAACAGCTAACGTGGGGATTTAATAAGGCAACTCCATGTAGTTAAAAAGGAGGTTTATTTTGGGGTAACTTACAGTCAGTAAAGGGGTTGGTTACAGGATCTTGGAGAGGTGAGGTGCAGTCCAGCGATGTTCTCTGGAGAACTCTGACCGGTCTGCCATCCAGCATCCAGGATCATGAGGAACCAAGAGGCCCAGCAGGTCTGGATCTCAGGTCTTAAGGGCTCCCATATTGGCCTGCCCCAGGGGCAAGTCATAGGTAGGCATTGCAGTTACCAGAAGCCTTACTAAGGGTAGTACTTCCAGGTCAAAGCTGGAACAGCTACCCCCTACAAGCAGCTGACATTAAACAGAGAGAAATTCAAAGCATTTCCACTACGATCAGGAACAATACAATGTTGTCAATTCTCTCCATACCTATTCACCACAGAATTCACCATTCTCTTCATATCTATTGAATTCTTAGCTAGACCAATAAGACAACAAAAGGAAATCAAAGAAATACAAGAAGTCAAAGGGGAAGAAAAAGTCAAAGTATCTTAATTTGCAAAAAATATAATTATATAGATAAAAGACTCTAAATACTCCACCAGAAAACTTCTTCAGCTAATAAACACTTTCAGGAATATAGCATTAAAGAAAAATTAAAGAAGACACCAGAAGATGGAGCATCGCTAATCCTCATTGATATGTATGATTAATGTTATAAAAATGACCATCCTACCAAAATCAATCCACAGATCCAATGCAATCTCCAATAAAATCATTATGCAATTCTTCACAGAAATTGAAAAAAAATTACAGCTTTATATGGAAAACACACACATAAACAGGAAGAAAACCTGAACAATAAAATAATTTCTGTGGATTCAACATTCCAAATCTCATGCTGTATTATAGAACAATCACGATTAAAAGCAGCATGGTTTTGGCATAAAAACATGCATTGAACAATGGAATCAAAATGAAGACTGAGATATAAGTCTATCCACGAACAGTCATGTGATTTTTGACAAAGTAGTAAAAAATACACAGTAGAGATAAGATAGTATCTTCAATAAATAGTGCTGGCCAAACTAAATGGCTGCATGTAGAAGAAACCAAATATACTCATATTAATCTTCCTGCACAAAATTCATCTCCAAATGGATCAAGGACCTCAACATAAAACAAAGATCCTATTCATGATAGAAGAGAAAGTGGGCAGCAGAAGTGAACTCATTGGCACAGGAAAAAGGGTCTTCTGAACAGAACACTTGGTAGCAAAGGCATTAAGAACAACACTACCAGGTACCTCGAGAAACTGAGAAGTTTCTGAATAACAAAGGACACCACCATTTAGACAATGAAACATGCTACAGAGTGGGAAAAATCTTTACCAATTACACATCCAATAAAGGATTAATATCTAAATTATACAAAGATCTAAAACAAAGTCCATCAAAATCAAACAACCCAATTAAAAATGGGGTACAGAACAAAGCAGTGAGCTCTCAAAAAATGAAAGACAAAAGATTGAGAAACAAAATGTTCAACATCCTTAGCCATCCTGAGAATGTAAATTAGAACTACTTTGAATTTCATCTTATACCATCCAGAATGGTCAATATCAACAAAACAAATTACAGCTTATGCTGGCAAGGATACAAGAAAACGTGACCACTTACTCATTGCTAGTGGGAACACAAATGTGTACAAGCCATTGTGGAAACCCATATGTTAGTTCCTCTGGACTCTAGGAATAGCTCTAACTCAAGATTTAGCTATACCATTCTTGGGCATATGTCCAAAGTACTCCACATTCTACTACAAAGACACTTGCTCATCCATGCTCACTGCTTCTCTCTTCATAATTGCCCAGACTAGGAAAGTGCCTAGATGTCTTTAAGACTGGTGAATGGACAATGGAAATGTGGTACATTTACACAATGAGATATTATTAAACTATTGAAAAAAAGAAAAATTATGAAATTTGCAGGTAAATGATGGAGCTAGGAAAAAAAAAATCCTGAGTGAGGTAAGCCATGCCCCTAAAGTTAAATATTATATGTTTTCTCTTATATGCTTTTAACTCTTCAATATTTGTACTGCAATTAATAAAAACAAGAGAGTAAGTACCTAGTAAGGATTGAGGTAGGATCAGAGTATCTCCAAAGTTAAGAAAAATAGAATATATTGTAAAGAGAGAGAGGGAAGACTGGAACAGGAGGATTAAATAGGAACAGAATGGAAGTGGAGGGTAACATGGGGAGTGATAGCTAACTCCATGGGCCATTTTGGGTGCCACATGGAAATCTGCTATGATAGAAACTTCCTAATATATGTATATATGAAAGAATCCTAAATGGAGTAAACAAATAATGGGGGAGACAATGCCCCAACTAGACATCTTATGCCACTTAGTTAAACCTCCAATGCTAGAAATGGGGTACATCTAGTCGAGTCATTGGCCAAAGGGGCCCAATGGAGACCCATAAACATCTTACACTATTGCCAAAGATGTTGGTACCTCTCTAAAATCTGATGGTAAGGTCCGATTCCAAAAAAAACAACACTTATTTATGTCATCAAACCAGGAGAAGTCAAGCTAGTGATTAATAAAGGTTTCACTCTACTGACTAGTGTTCATGCTACTGGAAAAGACTCTGCAGAATATTAAGGAAAAAGGTAAACATGAACCCAGCTATAAATTCTGCAACCTACAACAGTGATCTACCTGCCAGACATATTGATGCAATAGTGACCTAAACTTTGTGTGAGTAACCAATCACTATAGGATTGGACTTGAGGCTCACACTATGAAATGGAACACATGCCTGATATTGCTCAACTTAGGGGAAATCCAAATACTATTGTTCTGCTAAAGAAATGTAGCAATAAAATTACTCCTAACAACATTCTATATACCCAAAGTCTCATTCAGCTATCATCAGAGAAGCTTCCTCCTGCAGCAGATGGGAACAAACAAAAGACCCAAAAACTGGACAGTGTGTAAGGGGTTAGAGATTTAGAGTATTTTATCCTGAATAGGATATTTTTATAAAGGCCCTCCCCTCAGGGCTCAGGGATCTAGGCAGATGAAAAGCAGAAAAACTATAAGAGCCAGAGATTTGGGGTTATTTAAAAAATGTGTTGTCCATACACAATCAAACTTTTAACATATGAATTCACTGTGATATTCTGTAGAGAGCCTGCGCAAGTTCAAGCCAGCTAGGGCTTCCACACTGAGACGAGGAAGTGACTATGGGCTCTCATTTCTAACCAAGAAGCTATTGCAAATTGATACCCGCTTGCAAAGGAAAAATAATTTTTGTACAATGGAGTCTCACTTAGTATATTATTCACACTTTACAGTATACACATCATGCAGGAATAGTTGGTCTACATAAAACATAAAAAATAATCCAGTAGTTGCTCCAGTTCAGGATGCCAAAAGTCTCAGCAGGTCTTCAGTATACCCTGGAATCCCAAAGAAGTAGGGTCTAACACCAGTGAAGTAATGGAATTGCTTTCAAGACAGGGGCAAGCAGAAAAAAAAAAAAAACAAACAAAAGCTCCTTCTTACATGTACTTATATAAGGTTCCAGCAGAAGATGTGACCCAGATTAAGGTGTAGATAGTCTTTCCTTAAAAATACAGATTAGAAGTAGATCTACCAACTTCAAATTAAGCAAAACAAAACAAAAACAAACAAACAAAAAACGACCCTCAGGTTTTCCCTCCATTTGGGGATTTTAGTTAATAGTGTTGTCAGATTTTCTTTGGACCATGAGCCCCCCAAATAATGACATGGAGACTTATTATTCATTATGAAAGCTTGTTTGGCCTTTAGATTAACTTATTTCTATTCATCTACATTCTGCTATGTGGTTTTTCACCTCTCCTGCATGTATTCTGTACATCGACATTCTCAATGCTTTGCTAGCGTCTCTCCATGCACCTAGATTCATCCTGGGTTCCTCTCTCTCTCAGGAATTTCTGCCTATTCTTTCCTACCTAGCTGATGGCCATTCAGATCTTTATTAGACCAATCAGAAGGTGCCTTAGCAAAGACACATCTTCATAGTGAACAAAAAGATTATCACTCAACATCTAGTCAAGGTAACAACCAAGAATAGCTATCATAGATGACGAAACCAGGTACAGTATGTAAACCTTATAGTGTATCTGAAGAACCAATTAAAATAATAAATATATAAACAAACAAATAAATAAATAGTAAAATAACCATCAAGTTGTAAGACCTGAGATGTTATTTGCTACAAAATCATTTCCAAGACTTATTATTATAGGTCATTCCCTCAGCAATTTCCTTTTATATTTTAGCTTCAGGCATAGAATATTTTCTTAAAATGCTAAGGATATAATTTTATATTATTTCCTTTAAACTTTAAGCCACTGCTTGAGTATGGATCTGTCTTTTCCGGAGGACTTCCTGCTTGAAACATTCCTGATGCAGACTCTCTGAGCACCATGCTCACTGCTGAACTCAAAATTAAGTTAGGCTCACTCGTGAAGCATCATTAGTGGACTTCACTCTTTCACTTTCTACATCATTGTCACAGTTACAAGTCTTTCTGCTGGGCAGTAGGATTTCTAATGACACTAACCAGATTTCTTTTTCCATGTTTCCTAAGCTTTCACTCCCTCAGCCTTTATTTCTGACACTCTATGTGGAGTTTTGATGGGGGAATGTCTTTCTGTATGCTGAGACTATGCGTTGCCCTGATTGGTTGATAAATAAAGCTGTTTTGGCCTATGGCAAAAACAGTTTAGAGGCAGGTGGGAAATTCAGAGAGAGAGAGACAGGAAGAAGGCAGAGGGAGATGCCAGTGAGCTGCCAAAGGAGGAACATGTAGTGGGACACAGATAGAGCCACGGAACATGTGGCGATACATAGATTAATAGTTATGGGCTAATTTAAGTGTAAGATCTAGTCAGTAATAAGACTGAGCTAATGGCCAAGCAGTTATAATTAATATAAGCCTCTGTGTGTTTACGTGGGGGACGCGAGTGGGAGAGATTTGTCCCAGTTGCCAGCTGGACAGGACACAGGAATACTTTCAGCTACAGAGTTTTTCTCATTACTGCTCTCTCACTCCTGGTCTCATTCATTCAACTCTTTAATAGGAGGCATAGGGCTAGTAGGAGATTCACAACCCCAAATGATCTTCTGCTGTTTATCCACAACTGTAGGTTTGGGTTTTATGGTCCCTGAGACTTAGACAGTTTTAGGAATCATTGTTATGAAAAAAAATCCTAAAATTTAAATACAGGATTAGTTATAAACTACTACATACTGTGTTGAGAATAAAATCCAGATGACTGACATCTTGGAAAATCTAATGCTTTATTACATTGTAAAAAATTAATTTTATTTATCAATGTTTGGTTTTATCTGTACGTATGTTTTGACTGCATGTATGGGCACTATGTGTGCTCTTGATGCTTATGGAAGTCAGAAGAGTATGTCAGATCCCTTAGAACAAGAATGCTGGTTAGAATGAGCTATCATGTATATGTTGCAAATTGAACCTAGAGCGACAAGTGTTCTGAACTGGTAAAATATCTCTCCAGCCTGTCTTTCTCCCTTGTTAAACTTATCACGAGACCTCAACTGAGCACATCACCATCTAAAACATATTCTCCAAACTCAAAGTGTAGTTTATGGCTTTAAATAAAGAACCACAGACCCTAGCTCAGAACTCCCAGGACAGCCTGCAGATGTTGACAGGACTGTCAGGTGACAGACGTGTACTTTAATGACTGAGAAATACTACATAGATCAGTGTTGCCTAGCTGTTTCCACTGGATTGAAACATTCCTTCAGGGTGGGAGCTGTGAGTCTGAAAGCTCCTGAAACTCAGTAGAAAGTTACTTGACTCATGATGATCAAGAAACATCAGACTCATGAGTTTTCTGCTGAGGTTATATAAGCAGTAAAAAGTAGCTGGAGGAAGAGGCTATTCTTCCCTGGAGCTTCCAGCAAGCCTCCCAAGCAGCTCCCAGGCTGGGGTGTGTGTGTGGGGGGGGGGGGTTGTGGCCCTTGTTTTTCTTTTTTTTTTTTTTCTTTTCTTTTCTTTCTATGTTTTTTTTGTAATGGTAATTTAATTATCACATTTCTCCTTTCCCTTTCTTTACAGGATGCAGCTAGCTGCCTTTGAGACAATCAATCTCCTACAAATAACTTCAGCAAACTCACTGGTTCACCAAGCTGCACTTGGATGGAATTTTTTCTTTGTTCTGTTGTCACTGTCTTGAACAAGGCACTTGAATGTCTTGAACAGGCTTTTCTGTGCATCTCCTAGAAAAGAGGGATAATCCAACTCTGCTAATTTAGAACATTTAAACAGTCTTTGCAAAAGAAGTGCCTGGTCTGTCTCTGATGAAAAAGACTTTTATCAAAATCAGCTTTGCACTAAAGTTAACTCATTCAATAATGCAGAATATTCTCTACTTGTACATTAGCTTGATGCTGTGCAAGATCGATGTACTCTCTTCCACCTTCTGTCCTAACAACTGCTTATTTCTCATTCAGGATGCAAAAATTAAGGCACACACAACTGAGTTTTCTTAGCAGCAGATTCCTTCGAGGCAGTAAGAGCAGTTCATTAAATGAATGATTTGATAAGTCTGCTCTGAATTGAGCCTGCAGGACCTGGGAGTCCTCTAATCACTCGAGTTAGGAGGAAGAAAGCTGAGGTTAGTGTCTTGTGGGGAACACTCTGGAAAGAGACATTGTGGCTTCTACTCCGAGAAGAATTCAGAGGGAAACTATTAATCCTGAATGTGATTTTGTGCGAGGTAGTTTGCTTTCTAGTATGAGACATAAATCCTCTTTTCTGTATCCTCACAGAATATTCTGTAAAATCTGCTTTGCTCCCTAGTGCGTTTTTGGAGTGGATTTTCTTTTTCAAGGGAAGTGCCAGGCCCTGCTGTGAAGTTAGCACAAAGCAGAGCCACAGGCTGGCCACCTGAGGGCAGCTTCCTGTGGTGACTCATGCTCTGTGGCCTCTCTTACCTCCCTGCTTTGGTTGGAGTTTTGAGTCAGGCACTGCAGGCTGCCATGCACGGAGGATTGGGGTGAGTGGAGGTCTCTCTAGGTCAAAAGGTGCTCCCCACTAATAGTAGGAGGTACAGGCGAGGCACTGGGATTTCATTAGAGTGTTTCAGTGATGGAGGCTCCTTTCTGTCTCATTTGTTCTTGATTTAGAGTTTCAGTCATTAAAAACATGATAAACTGCTCTAGTATGCTGAGAGAAGCTGGGGTGAACACTACTTTCGGTGTTTCTCGGATTTGTTTCGGTTAGTCCTTCTCTCTTTCTTCCTATTTCCCTCTCTTTCTCTATCTCTTTATTATAATAAATTCTCTACTTGGACGCCGTGCCTGGGGTATGTAGCTTTCCATCTTGCCACACTGACGGCCGCACTGTGGCGTGTCTCTCTCAATCACGCGGGGCACCTTGGCCCAAAGGTCCCCGAAGGCCATATCGTTACAGTTTCCATGAAGACTTCGTGGATGTGTCAATAGATAATTAGGAAGTATAATCAATCAGACATTACCAGCCAGAGTAAACCACTACACTTTTCAGATGGTAGGAAAGACAGCTGTCACTATTCATATTTTCTGTATTTTTTTTTTT
>CABHPQ010173180.1:0-48710 GCA_902168405.1 Peromyscus aztecus | reverse complement strand
AAAAAAAAAAAAAAAAAAAAAAACATGAACAGAGAACAGATGGAACAAATCTAAATAGAAAACAAACGGGAAGATGGTAAATTGAAAGCCAACTCTATCAATAATTACATTTAGTTCATATCGTCTACAGTGGACTCATTAAAGGCCAGAAGGCCAGACGAGTCACAATAGCAGAACCTAAGAGTGCATGCTGACTACTCTGGACCCATCACAAATCAATCCAAACTAAAGAGATCTAAAACTGAACTTGAGGCAAACACAAATCAAAACACACCTGGAATGCTTATGTTCACATCAGAACAAGGAATAGTTCCAAAGATAAATAGGCATGTTTCATGATGATGAAAGATGTCATCTTCAATGTGTGTTTCACCAACAACTCTTTTAATATACTAGAAGCAAAGGTATATATAAATGAAAGAATAGAAAAATTCATAATTAAAGCTGGAGAGTTCAACACTCCTTCCTCTCCTAGCTACTGGCATAACAAGCCAACCAAATATTCAGCAATCATAAGACTAGCATCACTCTCTTGAACTGATATGTGTGTGTGTATGCATATATTATATATATTTACCCACACCACTCAGAAACATGTGGGGGAACTTACAGTGTGCTCTGATGATATCAGGATGAAGGTAGAAATCAAAAGCATACAAACATCTAACAAACATGTGCTAAAACTAAACAAAACACTTCCAAAAATCCACAATTCATTCCAGTAAAAAAAAAAATCACACCCAAAAATGTTATATACATTATATTTAATGATTGGGAGAACATATATAGTGAGATATGCAACGTTCATCTAAAGCACTGATTGAGAGATTTATAGCTTTGAAAACTCAGAAAGTTCCAAAATAATGTAGCTAAGCTTCTACCTTAAGACAAGTTAAACCCAAATTATGTAGAAAAAAATAAGTAGTTTAAAAGACCAAGAAGTGAAAATCAGTGACACTGAAAATGAGTACAGAGAAAGGAAAGTCGATGTACAAAAAAATGACCATTTGTAAATATCATTAATAATAGCATCAAAATCATGACAAAACCTCTTCACTGAAATCTATAAAACATTACTGGGTAAATTAAGGTATCCCTAAGGAGCTGAAGAGACATACTAGGTTCATTGATGGGAAGACTCAATATTGTTACCATTTCTCCCCAGATTTATCTGTTGATTCAACTGGATTCCATTGAAAATGTCAACGGATTTTCTTATAAAATTGTAGGGCTGGTTTTAAATCTTACATGGATTTTTAAAGAACTTAGCAAAACAATTTTGAAAAAGAAGGCTAAAACTGGAGAACTTTTGCTGACTGATTTTAATACTTTCTGTGAAGCTACGCAGAGTAAAGATACACAGACTAACAGGACTCAACTGAGCGTTCAGAAATAGACCCACGTGCATATGGTTAAGCCATGGGAATCTAATGAGGAGATTAATTATTTTATCAGATACCGCTGAGAGTTATCTATCTATAAAAAATGAGTCTCAATCATTCTTAGTAAGTGCCTTAGTTGGAGTTTCTATTGCTGTAATGAAACACCAAAAAACAAGCTGGGTCTCATACTGGATTGCCTTGCCCAGCCTTAATACAAGAAGAGGAACTCAGTCCTACCTCAACTTGATATGTATCTTAGTTAAGGTTTCTATTGCTTCGATGAAACACCATGACCAAAAAGCAAGCTGGGAAGGAAAGGGTTTATTTGGCTTACACTTCAGCATTGCTGTTCATTACTGAAGGAAGTCAGTAAAGGAACTCAAACAGGGCAGGATCCTGGAGGCAGAAGATGACGCAGAGGCCATGGAGGGGAGGAACCAGTGGCAAGATACACCCTTTACAGGCCTTCAGAAACCCACCTCTCCTCCAACTAGGCCCCATGTTCAACAGTTTCACCTCTCAGCCTATTCAAAATTTAACCCCATCAATGGATTGAACCACTGATTAGGTCATCCTTATGACCCAGTCATCTATGGAAGTACCTGCGCGCGCGCACACACACACATATACACATACATACATACACACACACACACACACACACACACACACACACACACGCAGAGCTAGAGATGTGTTCTTACTCATCTAGGTGTCTTTCAGTCTATCAAGTTGAAAAGATTAACCATTGTATATGCTAAATATTTATTTGACACATTCAAAACTTGTAGCTCTTTTTTTGTGAGGTAACAGGTCAAAGGTACTGCAATTATTTCTTAAAGTTAGTAGTCTCACAGACTCACTGGGACAGAAACATCCTCTGATGATCTGGATTTCACTCTTTTGTCACACATCTGTACTGTGAAATTTCTTCTATGTGTTTTGCGTTTAATTCATGTGAGTGTGTGTGTGCATGCATATGTGTGTGTGTGACAGAGAGAGAGAGAGAGAGAGAGAGAGAGAGAGAGAGAGAGAGAGAGAGAGAGAGAGAGAGAGAGAGAAGTGGGAGAGTGAGTCTCACTGTGCTGTTGCAGGCTAACCTGAAACTTGATGGGAGGGAAGGCTCACTGTGCTGTGTAGGCAGGCCTGAAACTCGTGGTCCTCCTGCCTCAGCTTCCTTAACAGCTGGGGCTATAGGCATGAACCACATCTGGCTTTGTAATCATGTCTCAAAGGACTAATAAATTTTTAATGTAAAGTTATTCCACAATGAAGAAGCAGTACATATTCAGTAGAACAGCTAATTTTTTAATTATTCATACCAGGTATAAAAATAAGGAAAAACTAGGATTTTCACACATGGCTGGGGGTCATACAAAATATTTCAGGACTGGGGATATGGTTCAGTTGCTAATGAGCTTGCTGCCGAGGCATGAGGACCTAAGCTCAGATGCACCATCACCAAGCATCTCAAAGCCTAGACCAGGTGCCTGACTTTTACATGAATGCTGGGAATCCAAACTCAGGTCCTCACAATTGGGCAGCGAGCATTTTACCAACTGCTTTTGATTTGGGTCTGGGGCCAAAAGCATAGTGCTATAGAATGCCAATGAGAAGATAGAATATTTGAGGGATCAAAGACATGTTTTCTGTCTTGATTTTTTGTGGTATTTACTTGGGTATATCCATTTGTCAAAGTTTATCAAACTCTATGTTAAATATGCTGCACTTTTGTAACAAAACAAGTTTTTAACATGCTACTAATAGAAAGACTAAACTGCAGTCCTTTCCAAGTTCGCTCATTACTCAACCCCACATTTTCTACCCTTATTTCTCATCTGCTCCAGAGTCACAGTTATCTTCAGTTGCAAACTAATTAACAGCCTGTCCTCCCCAACTGAAACAGTCCATCCACTCCTGCTCTTCACTTCCGGGGCTGGCATAGTCCCCTCACCCTCCAGACTCCAGCTCTGTGACTGGGCCTTCCACAAAGCCTTTATCCCGCTCACCCAGCCTCTCCCACCCTTTGCCACTTGCATGTTCTTACCACTCAGTGTGTTCTTTATTTCCTTAACCACGTTCCTCTCCTCTCCAGAGGTGCGCTTCTACCCTTTAATATACAGTCAACATCTGGTATTCCCAGTAGCCATGTTCTATGAAGCTACTATGAGCTCTCAATTAGCAAATACTGAACCATTGATCCAAGGAAGAACAGAGAGTTGAATTCCTGTGGGTCTGTGACTCCAACAGTTTTCATCAGCCAATCAATATGCAACTTTACTTCTTGTATTCTTCTCTTTAAAGAGATATTACTTAATGCGTGTTGTTGATTCATTGATCTAAGGGCCAACAGCTCTGTGACTCATGTCTGAAACATGGTGAGCTAACACGTGTTTTCTCCACAAGCACACCACAACTTTCTTATGCTTAGAAACCCTTGATAGTGTTTCAGCACTGTGATTGAGGGGACATAAGAACAGAACAAGACAACACAAAGGGCAACGTTACAAAAACAACATTAACTAAACCATAAAAATGATACCAGCTGGAGAGATGGCTCGGGGGTTAGGAGCACTGGTTGCTCTTCCAGATGGACCCGGGTTCAATTCCCAGCACCCACATGGCAGCTCACAACTGTCTATGACTCCAATTCCAGGAGATCTGACACCTTCACACCAATGCGCATAAAATAAAGTTAAATAAATTTTAAAAAAATTTTAAATGACACTTACTTAGAATATGAGAGATGAAACAAAGCATAGAATTGCCCCTTACCTGGAAGCACAGAGATTCTGAATGCTCAACTGCTATTCTATGTATGTCCACAAAGACAAACATGTCCTGAGTATTAACTTGGAGAATATAAAAAGTGTTCACAAGTAGGAGAACCTAACACAGAACTTGTAAATAATAAGGATTGCTTGTACTGGAAAATACCTAATACACTGCAAGACACTCCATGGCAGTCAGTAAATATTTCTCCTGGTAACAGAAGGACAAAGAGAAGAAGGAACTAACTCATGGCTTCATTTCAGTCTCCATCAAGACCCTTGCTTAAGAATCAAGTTCAGGCTGGGAGAGACGATATGTGGAATTAAACTGGAGGCCACTGGGCCGTGAGAGCTAAGGAGATAATCTCACACGAGCATATGCTCTCTGCACAATCTGCTAAAGAAAAGGGGTCTCACGTCCCTTACTGCAAACCTGAAAGCTGACTTACTTCTGATTAGGAAGGAGGAGGAAAGAAAAGAGAATGATTGTCATGTTTCTAAAGCAAAGAGATACTTCAATTTTACCTCTCGAAGAAAAAATAGACATGAGACAATACACATGGTTTAATTCGCCCAATTAGAAATTTCCAAGAATAGACCAGAAAGAGAACAATCAAGAAAAAGTAAGAATACCAAGACATATTTTCAGTAATAACGCTTGGATTGGTGGACATGTGGGAAATGAGCATTCTTGCATGCTGTTCATGGAATTACACATTGACACAAATGTTCTAGGCAGGATTAGAAATACTTACGAAGGGCCTAAAAATTAGCTATCTCCCCTAATCTAGTAATTCTACTCCTGGGAGGTTTTCGTAGTGAAATAGTTTAAGATATAGACTAAGAGATATGAGCAGTAGCATTCACTGACCACAGTGTTTGTTATTAAAGCAAAGGATGAAAGTCATATTCTTGTAGCATGAATCTTAAAGAGTCTTATTTTTGCCATCACTCCCTGGGATTAAAGGCTCACTTTCTGGGATTAAAGGCGTGTGTCACCATGCCTGGCCGTTTCCAATGTGGCCTTGAACTCACAGAGATCCAGAGGGATTTCTGTCTCTGGAATGCTAGGATTAAAGGTGTGTGCTGCCACTGCCTATCCTCATGTTTAATATTGTGGCTGTCCTGTTCTCTGACCCCAGATAAGTTTATTAACATACACAATATTTTGGGGAATACAATACCACCACATATTCTTCTAATATATGGTGCAGAAGGAAAATGTTTAACCTCCAACACACTCATCTGGCCACTTCTAGCTTTACCACAGACACTTATTCACTGCACAAGTGGTCTTCCTCTTCCCAAGTGGAACAGTCATCTCCGGGGTCATCATGGAGATTACTTGGGAAGCTGGTCACTCTTCCTTAGCTGACCTCTGTGGTTATTTGTCCTGCATTATGCCACAAGGCTGGGAGGGCAGGAGTCTTAACCAAAAGTTTGAATTATTTTTTAAGTATAAGTAGTTATGAGAACCTTGAGCTGCCCAGTACACTATGCAACTTTTCTCCAGCCCATGGAACAGACATCCTAAAACTCAAGGCATCCACGGAGGTAAGGGCAGCTCCTCTCACATATTTCCTACCTCTGCTCTGCTGTGCCCATGTCCACCTCCACTGAATTCCCAGCCAGTTTGTAAGACCCTCTTCCAACCCAGGAGAGTTGGCCCCCCAATTTGAATTCTCTATTCTTTTAGTAATGTCCTGGGTTGATTTCAAGAGAAGTGGGGAGCAGGAAAAGGAAGAGGAGGCGGCACTTTGGGCAGAATGGCCAGGGATGGCTTGAGCAATGCAATCGAGAGGGAATAGGCAGAGAAAGGAGGTCGGCAATTTAAGATTTCCAGAGCAGATCTCTGGCCTTTGTATTTCCCGTCTAGTGAGGGCCACCAAATGGGCCTCTTTGTTCTCCAAATTGTCTGGCAAGAAACTACTGAGCTAACTGCAGAACCTCCCAAGAATAAACAGCCATTCTCTGAAATAATGGTCTAAGTCAATGGCTCTCGACCTGACTGCACATTAGAATTACCTGAGGTGCTTTTCAAATTTTTCAGTGCTCGGACTCTGCCTCCAGAGGCTCGGATTTAATTGGTCTGGTGCAAATACTCAAGTCAAGCTCTGAAAACTATGCTGCAATTATTGAAAATATTAGTGAGTAGCACTCTGGGGGTTTGTTTTCCTGAAAAACCTCACTCTGAAATAGAGAGAGGGAGGGAGGAGAAGGGTAGACGAGTGAGAGGAGATGTGGAGATGGAGACAGAGAAAGATAAAGAAATAATTTGGGTGTTGTTCTGGGAAAGGTTTTCTATGCCTGTGTGTATAGGTGCACATGTGTTCACAAGTATCTGGAGCTAAGAGGACAATCTTGGATGCTGTTTCTTGGGCGCCATTCACTCTTCTAGAGATAAGATCTCTCGCTGGCCTAGAACTCATCAATTTGGCTACACTGGCTGGCCAGCAAGCTGCACATGTCCACCTGTCTCCTCAACACTGCCATCACACCCGCCTTTTTTTTTTCTTTCTTTCACTTGGGTTCCAGAGATCAAACTCATGTCCTAAGACAAACACTTTACCAAGTGAAAGTTTTAGTTTCTTCAAGATAGAATTTTACTGTATCATTCTGGCTGATCTAGTGTAGCCTAGGCTGACCCTAAGCTCATGGCAATTCTCCTGCCTCAATATCCCAAGTGCTGGAGTTACTGGAGTGCACCATCACACCTGGCTTAGACAATGTTTCTTAATGATGGCACAAGAAACATCAGTTCAGCCCAGTTTCTAGAAAGTACTACAATCCAGAAAGAAAGAAACCTTGATGAGTATATTATACAGCTGTAGATAGCCGTGACACAATCTAAGAGAAATTATAAAGACCCACTGAGGCTCAATAACAATGTTAACAAAGCACACTGAGTGAAGAGGGGTGAGGAGACATGAAGAGAGTGCACCAGCTCCACAAGTGTGGGTGTGCAGGCTGCACACCATGTTTCTGCCACTCCTAACTTCAGAGAGATGTTCCCCTGACGCCTACCCAAAGGATAAAGCTAGTGCTTGGGGAGGACATGGGATGGGCATTGAATGTCTTGTTTCTGCCTCAGCGACAATGCCAAGTAGCATCCCCACTGGAGAACACCAGTGTCTTGTTAATCTCCAGCCTGCTCTCATCTGAGCATTGCCTTCCCAGATTGGCACAGGCACCAAGATCCCTCCTTCCTTCCCCTACAGAGCTCTGCAAGCGGGCATTTATCTTACACTAAGAGAGGAACTAAACGCTTGATTGTTTATATAAATGATAAATGGAGGGCTAGGCTTAAAAAAGTAAAAGAAAGAAAAAACAAGATTGGCAATGGTGGCCCACGCCTTTAATCCCAGCACTTGGGAGGCAGAGCAGGCAAGTCTCTGTGAGTTCCAGGCCAGCCTGGTCTACAAAGAGAATTCCAGGACAGCCAGGACTACATAGAGAAACCCAGCTCAAAACAAAAACAAAAATGTCAGATTTTTGGAGAATAAATGGTCTTGGGAACTCACAGGTTGATTCTTGACTAAGGAGTTTGTGCTCTTCTTTGAATAGCTAGATAGTTACTACTATATCTGAATTTCATCTGGACCCAACATTAGTATGTTCTAAAATATTTATAACCTGATGAATATCCCTACTTGTTACATTCCCACTCCCTGCAAGACAAAGCACTTTAGTCTCATAGAAATTCTCCAAGTGGGGTTAAAGGGACTCACCAATGCCAACTTACCCAAGATTAAGAGCTAATTAATTCCTTCTAAGACCTGGGAACCAGGAAGAGTTGGTCATTTGTTGTGGAATATTATTTTAACGGTGTAAAGGTATGTTACATTTTTTCTGCTGCTTTTATTAACGAAGCAAAGACGTGTTACATTTGTTTGATTAAATAAAATTACCCTGGGGTCAGGAGGCTCAGCCAACAACTAGCTGACAGGAAGTGGTAGGGAGGAACTAAGTGAGGACTGAGCAGAAGGATGTCCCTGTTTTGGGGGATCAGGGAGTAAGGAAAGGAGGAGAGAGGACACCAGGGACCAGCCACCCTGCTACACAGCAAACCACGGAGTAAGAAGTAAAGAAAGGCATATAGAATAGAGAAAGATAAAAGTCCCAAGGCAAAAGGTAGGTGGGATAATTTCTGAAAAGCTGGCTAGAAACAAGCCAAGCTATGGCCAGGCATTCATAATAATAAGTCTCTGTGTGTATTTATCTGGGACCTGGGTGGCAGGCCTCCAAAGAGTAAGAGAAAAGAAAAAAAACTACATCGTTCAAGTGATAACATCTCCAGTAGGCATAATGCCCCTGCCCACTCTCTATAGGTAAGTACAACTCTCCAGAGGAGGACCGCTAACTCCAGCACAGCCTGTCACAGTGGTGTCTCTCTGGGACCCACCCTAGAGCTCCGTAAGCTGTAATCAGGGATTGGGGAGATTGCTCAGTCAGTAAAGTGAGGAGTTGAGTCCCATGCCCAGAACCTTCCTTAAAAACTGCTGCATGTGATCATGTGTGTGCACTTACAGTCCCAGCACTGGGGAGGCAGAGGCAGGTGGACCCCTGGAACTCATTAACCAGCTAGTCTAGCCTACTTGGTGAACTTCAGGCCAATAAGAGACCATGTCTCAAAAAAAAAAAAAAAATGATGGACAGCTCCTGAAGAATGACACCTGAGGTGGCACTTGTGATTGCACACCTGCCCATGCACACGCACACACACACAGTCACACACACAGATGTAATAATTTCTACCAGGTAGTGAATTCAGGTAAGCATTTGCTCTTGCCACTTGTGCGCCAAGGACAACTCAGAGTATCTCTGAGGAGTTCAGAAACTGGGGCATGAAGGAGAGTTTCCGTGTTTTAACAGTGGTGATACCTCAGGTCTCAGTGAGACTATATCGGTCCCATCTATACCTGCTCGTTCCCAGCAAGCTATTGGCTGCTGAGTTGGAGCCCATAGTTCCCTTTTCCTCCCCTCCCCAACCAATGTTAGTCAATAGTTTCATGTGTGGAAGCCATGTCTTCTTTCTCAGCCCATTTATCATTTGTGTATAGGAGGGCTACTCATTTTTTTAATCTTGTATCCTGCCACATAACTGAAGGAGTTTATCAGCTGTAGGAGTTTGTAGGACCCCAGCAGAATTTTGGGGGTCACTTATGTATGCTATCATATTGTCTGCAAATAGTGAAAGTTCGACTTCTTCCTTTCCAATTTGTATCCCCTTGATCTCCTTTTGTTGTCTTATTGCTCTAGCTAGAACTTCAAGTACTATCTATATTGAATAAATATGGGGAGAGCGGACAGCCTTGTCTTGTTCCCAATTTTAGTGGAATCACTTTGAGTTTCTCTCTACTTAATTTGATGTTGGCTGTCGGCTTGCTGTAAATTGCCTTTATTATGTTTAGGTATGTTCCTTGTATCCCTGATCTCTCTAGAACCTTTATCCTGAAGGGGTGTTGGATTGTGTCAAAGGCTTTTCCAGCATCTCATGAGATGATCGTGTGGGGAAGCCATGTCTTCTAAAGGGAAATGACCTTATGGAACGACCACTGGCTGGAGCCCCCTGTTTTGCTTTGCCCATCCTACCTCCTTCTGGTTAGCCTACCTCCCTCCCCAGACTGGCATGACCACCTTCGCCAACCCCTGCTACCCTTGTACTCTTTACCTCCCTGCAGAGGGTGTAAATGGCACCTAGGAAATAGACTCCTGGTGGTGAGAACAGCTCAAGTGCTGGTCCAGCATTAGAGGTGGTATCACAGGTCCTCAAGTCCTGGTCCAGCATTAGAGATGGCATCACAGGTCCTCAAGTCCTGGTCCAGCATTAGAGATGGCATCATAGGTCCTCAAGTCCTGGTCCAGCATTAGAGATGGCATCACAGGTCCTCAAGTCCTGGTCCAGCATTAGAGATGGCATCACAGGTCCTCAAGTCCTGGTCCAGCATTAGAGATGGCATCACAGGTCCTCAAGTCCTGGTCCAGCATCAGAGGTGGCATCACAGGTCCTCAAGTCAGACCAAGTTGCTAAGACACACTGGATACGGTTTTCCCACTTTACAGAGGAGGAAATTGTGGCTCAGGGGACTGAATGGCTCCGTGTTACTCAGTGGGAAGCAGTGGTGCTAATATCTGTGCCCAGATCTATCTGACTTCCCTCTGTAATTATCTATACAATACCTTCATCCCCTCTTCTGCACCTCTCCCACCTCACTCCTCTTTGTGCTTCCTATGTGGCAATTTGACCCATTCCTCCCAGAAATTCGCCCTTCCTGAATAGGCTGTGAGCTGCGGTCATTGCCAGTAACCTATACCTGTGCATATCTACCCTCCCCACAAACAAACATCCTCTTTTATCCTTTGAAACACACACACACACACACACACACACACACACACACACACACACACGCTGCCAATTGTTGGGATTTGGAGATTTTTTTTTTTTGGTTGTCATTTTTTAATCCTACCAAGTGGACTGGGGGTGGGTAAGTCAAATAGTTACTATATTTATGCAGTGAATGGATTTAGGTGATAATAAAGGCAGGTGTTGCTATGGCAACTAACATCCTAGGATCCCGTACACATCTTTTTGCCTGTGTGCAAAATGCACTGAATTGTAGCTAACATCTTCCTGTCAGTAGGTGCAGAGCAGGGCACACTGACCATTGTGGTCAGGTCAGGGGCTACACACTAATGTGGGGTCACCAAAGCATTGCCTCAGCTCCCTGCTCCCAGTGCACCTAGATACCAATTTAGCCTCAAGGACAAGCAGCCAGATGCTGCACTGTCTCCCTCCTAGGTAAGCTCTCACTATTGCCCACCTTGCCCTATTTTCCATGTTGGTTCCAAATTATGCTAACTGGTTAATGACAGCCTAGATTATTTTCTGAACACCACCTGGCATTACAGGGGGAGAATATTCACTCTGACAACAGCCTTCCTGCATGAGAAAGTCCCATCCCATGTGCTGTTCAGCCAGCTGAAATGTACCACACGCCTTCCCCTAATACTCTTTTGGGTCTCATGAGCAACTCCTGCCCAAGCATCTCTCATAGCTCCCTCCTGCTCCGGGGCCCAGAACCATGTGTGCTCCTTTCCCCACCCAATAAACGAGCTTTTCATACATCACTGACATGCCTAGCATCTGAAGAGAGTGCATTCTAGCTCCAACCCTGGCAACCTAGGACCTGGAACATCTCCCAGAGTTCCAGGCTGCACCTCAAGAGAAAGCGCTAACCCGGCTGGAGTCCCTCACAACTGGGTGAAAAGTAAAAGCATACGGCAAATGTGCTTCCCGGCAGCACTCACCTTTCTTCACAAAATCAGACTTAAATAAAAACAAGATATTCCAAGCAAACTCAACCTGTACTGGAGAATTCAGCTGTATTCAGAAGAGCAAAGGCCATGTGCTCTGGCATCCAGCTCACAGAAGCTGGGAGTAGAGCAATGGCTATGGAGACCAGACTAGAGGTAGATATGTAAGGCAAAGGATCCACACTTCCAGCTATGAGAGGAACACATTCTGAGGTTCTAATGGACAGCATGGATAGGGATGGATCTATTAATTTGATTGTGATCATAATTATACAGTATCTATGTACATCAGATCTTTGTATATCATTGTAACCTTGATATACACAAACTTTTCCAAGTAAATGTGTGTGAGGTGTGTGTGTGGTAGTTAACAAGGGAATGTGCAATGTTCTTTCACCCATACATGTTCGAGAAAGCCAGAGAAGGATTTCAGCATCTGCCTCTGCTGCTTTGCTCTCTACCTAATTGCCTTAAAACGGGGTCTCTCCTGAACCTAAAGCTTGCTACTTCAGCTAGGCATGCTGGGGGTCAGCTAGGTCTTGGGCTTCGCCCACCAAATGCCTAGAGTTTTACATGAGTGCCTGGGATTTGAAGTCAGGTCCTCATACTTACAGAGCAGGTACTCTTACCCACTGGGCCATCTTTCTAGTCCCCACAATTAAATAGTTTAGCGTCCCCTTCTGCCGGTTGATTATTTTTGTGTGTATGTGTTGAGGATAAAACCCAGACTGTTTATATACCAGTCAAGGACTCTATGGCTGAGCTGTGTTCCCAGATAAAATAATGGTAATTTCAAAAATGAAATAACTTCCAAAAACCACTGTTGGAGCCCATTTAGGTTTCCTAGTGGCTTTTACCTAGCAGGTGTGCATAGAGAGGATGATTGGACCAAGGGCCTGAGAACCAGGTGTCTGAGACGGGCTGCACTTGGCTGTGCTGGGGGGAGGTCTTATGCTCCACCCCTGGGCATTCCTTTAAAAACCCTTTGGCAGAGACAGTCAGAGCCCGATGGACAAGGATCCAGGCCCTCCTGAGGCTATTCTACATTTTCTATCTGTTTTTCTCCCCTCTCTACTTCTAATATTTCCTGCTGCTTCTACTCAAGAGTACCCTGGGGGAAAGTGGGGGTGGGGTAGCCCCCCACAAACTACCTTCAAAATTACAGAAATCTAGCATGAGCTACCAGATGAGAGACATGCCTTTAAAACAATGGGCTCATATATGACCATCAACACACAGGGCTACCTCATAGCATCATGGCTGCATCTACTCACCTTGAAACAGCTGGGTACTCCTGAGTTCAGGGATTGGTAAGGCAGGCATGTCAGGGACACACGTGGCCCATACCACAGTAAGTGTAGGACTGAAGAGAAAACACTGAAACTAGAGGGAGTTACCAGCTGTGTGGGCAACTTGGGTGCTCTATCCCATCCCTCTAAGCCTCAGCTTCCCTATCTGTGAATTGGAGATGTCCTTCCCCTAGGATTAGCCTTAGAAGACTGCTCCTATGACAGATATCTGAGCTAATCAGCTCAGATAGAGGAGAAGTTGGCTTGGTTTTGTGTTTTCAATTTTGGATGGTTTAAACCGTGACCAGTTAGCATCAATACTCTTGGGCCTGGGGTGAGATGGTACCTCATTGTGGGAATGGACTGCACAGCAAAGCTCTTCACCTCATGGCTAAGAGGCAAAAAAGGAGGGGGAGGAGAGGAGGAGGAGGAGGAAGAGGAGGAGGAGAAGGAGGGGAAGAGAGAGGGGGAGGAGAGGAGGAGGAGGAGGAGAAGGAGGAGGAGGAAGAGGAGGAGGAGGAGGGGAAGAGAGAGGGGGAGGAGGGGCAAGGAGGAGGAAAAGAGGGAGGGAATGAAGGAGAGGAGGAAGGAAAGGGGGAGGAGGGAGAGGAAAGAAATGGACAAAGGGAACACCAGAGCCCCACAGTCCCTCGGGGGCACGCCCTAGCAGCCTGAAACCTCCTACCACGCCTCACCTCTCAAAATTTCTACCTCCTCCCAGCAGTGCTGGAGCCAAGTCTTTAGCACATGTGCCTTTAAGGAACATTCCAGATTCAGACAACAGCAGGGCCGTTTCCATAGAATCTTTTCCACTCTTGTTTGAACTATGACTTGTTTCTGTCGCTTACTAGATACACGATATCCTGATCCCCAGTCCAGACCTCCTGATGTCTTCTGTATGTCCAGGTAACAGCTGGCAGCGATGGATCCTTGGGGGTCCTCAGTGCCGCCATGCTGTACCATGACATTTTGGTCAGTGATGCATGTATGGTGGTGGTCCCAACAATAGTATCACTGGGTGACCTTCCTAGCTCTCTCAGTTTGTGTGAGTATGCTCTGGGATGTTCGTACAAAGACAAAACTAGCTAATGATGCCTTTCTCAGGATGTGCCCTGTTGTTAGGCAACACGTTAGGCAACTGAGCTCTTCATCTGCTCTCCGCAAATTTGTCCCTTCCCTGCATCCTCTTTCTGGGTCAGCAGCACCATCTCCTTACATGCCTACAGCAGCAACCCACCTGTCGGTTCCATGGACTTCATTTCCCAGCTAGTTCTGGATACCTTCATTCTGGTCCTTAAACCATGCCTCGGACTGAGCGCCCATAGCTCTGGTGTCTGAGATGCCTTCCTCTGTCTTCTCAGGTGCCACCAATCCCATCCTCCCCACTCAGTCCAGAGCGACTGTTCATGCTGTTCCTGTCACCTGTAGATGGGAGCCAAGCACCTCCAGAAGGTCCTCTGAGAAGCAGCCGCTGCCTTTCTCCCAGCCTTGTTACTGCTGCCACTTGCTCCAGGCTCACAAATCTGCCAATGGGCCCCTAAGGAGCTCTGGAAACCTCAGTTTTGTGCCTTTACTGAGTTGCATGTCCCTTCTCCTTGGAGCATCTGACTCCCCAAATCATCACCCTACATTTCCCCTCCTTTCCCTGACATCCAAGCATGGTCTCCTCCCGGAAGACCCCTCGGGTCTCCCAGGGATGAACTCCTCAAGCTCCATGTGCCCTGAGCTCTGTGGCATTCACCACATGTTTTCAGTGATGCACTCACTTTACCCACTGGACTCTGGAGCACAGACCAGCGGCAACCTGTTCATCCAGGAGCCTCTACCTTGCGAGCATAACGCCTGGACCCAGCAAATGCTCCAACTTACATCTGATGGGAGCAGGAGTGAAATGTTCACAGGAAATTCTTTCCTTAAAAGTGAACCAAACATCAGAGCATTTGTTTCTGTCTGACTGGTTTGAGCAAAGGCAATTGTGCCAAGTTGATAGCCGCTTTCAGACTGGAGCAGTGATGGTCAATTCTACATGCCAGCCTAACCAAACTCTGGTACCCAGTCACGCAGACAAGAAGAAAACACATGCCTAATGTCTACAGTTGGCCTTACCTAACGGACATTGTTTCCCATAAGCTGGGTGGGTCTGATGAAATTAGTGAAGGGCAGGAGACTAAGGAAAACTGAGGTGTCCCTGAGAAAGAAGAAATTCTATCTGTGGGTGCTAGCTTCAACTCCTGGGTGTCCAGCCCTTCCAGACATCTTGTCCTGTGGATTTGACTGCCATACTAGCCCACAATTGTCAATGACAATTTCTTGAGTAAATCCTCTAGTAAATTCCTCTGGTAGAACCCTGACTGACCTTCAATGTCCCACTTGACCCTTGATCCCAGAAAACATTGATCTTCAGATTAATTGTCTTCCAGAGGAAAGGGACATGGTTAGAGGTTCTTTGGATGTTCTCACTTTGCAGATTTCCAGTATAAATAAGAAATAGATGGGTGGAGAGGATGGTGCCCCCCTTGGCTCCAGAACATTCCCACAGATACTTCTACAGCCTGTCCACGATGGCATGGTAGGACCAGTCATCAAAAATCCTCTCTCCCGGGACTCCTCAGCAGACCAAGTCTGAAGCATCCATAATTTATAGAGATGGGAAGAAAAGGCTGCCGTAGGTTATTGAACTTGGCCAATTAACAAGTAAACAAACACGCGATTGCACGCCAGAGTACTGGCTAACCTAATGTACTCTGCTCATTGAATTTGACGTGAGTCATTTAGTTTTAATTAGGACAATGCTTCATGGCATATTAATAGGAGCCCTGTAGTATATGTTGTGGAAATAATGAAGGCTTAGCAACGAGACCTGTTTCGGCGCTCTGCTATTAAACCTTCACTGAGAAGGGAGGGGAGGCTGCCAGATTCTTTGTGGAGATGATTGGGTTTGGAAATTAGCACTGTTAGAAAGATCTAGGAGAGACAGAGTCTGGCAAAAGCCCCAGACTTGAGCAAACCCAGGAACACTCAGTTCACGGGCCTGAGGGCCAAGCTGGCTGTTGAACCTCATGCCTTTGCAGATCTCAACAAGGTCTGGGACTCACTCCCCACCAGTGGTCAGCCAGAGGGCAGGGAGATGCTACCCAAACACAGATCCTACTTGGTCACACTCAAACTCCACTCATCTACCCCCCTGAGAACTGATTTGTCCCCTAATAGAAGTACGATCAAGATTCAGGTCCCACCTCCTCACGGATGAGATTGTTCCTTTCTTCTGTCAAGTCATTTTGTCATGAACTGCTTCCACGCATGCTCAGAAGCTGAACAGCTAGATGCGCTGCCCTGCTCTCACCTACCCACTTTCAGCCTGAACCCCACCCATCTAGCCTTTCCTTTTGCCGGGATAGCTCTGCTGCCCTGTTCTGCCCTGCCCCTCTGCTAAGACGTTACCAGCATTTGTCCCTTAGCAGAGAAGCTGTCACACTCTTTCATCTGCTGGCATTTTTTAATTTATTTAGTGTGTGTGTGTGTGTGTGTGTGTGTGTGTGTGTGTGTGTATACCTGCTTGTCTGTATGTGCACCATGTGCATGCAGTGCCCACGGAGGTCAGCAGAGGGCGTCAGATCCCCCTGGACCGAGACTTGCAGGCAGCAGTGAGCCTCCTGATGCAGATGCTAGGAACCCAATCCAAGTCCTCTGCAAGAGCGGCAAGTGTTCTTCATCGCGAAGACATCATCCTTTCCCCTGCAGTTTCAGCCTGTCTGCTCTCATTTGTGATTGTGTTTTAAAGCAGTTCCAGGTATTGCTACAAAACTAGGAAGTACTGTCTGCAGAAGCAGGCGGCTATTCCTTTACCTAAGGAAAGGGCATTGGGCTGGGGTGAACCATGGCCACTGTCAAGGCTGGCTGTGCCACACAGACAGCTAGAATCGACAGGAAGTCACTCATTTCTCTGGGCCTCAGTTTCTCCCTTGTAAAATGAAGGGATTAAGTCAAACCATTCCTTTACCTCAAATTTCTGAGATTCCAGAGTTTAAAAAGCTCCCTTCCCTACTCCCTCTGTTCTGGGCCTCCCTCCTTCTCCTTCTCATGACCCTTTCCTTCTCTACCCACCCCCGTCTCTGTCTCTCAGACTTCAGTCAGTCACAAGTAAGACAGACAATGCATAAATCTTTATCTTCATGATGCTGAAACTCCATCCCATGGGTACCTAGGTTGTCTGGCCAGTGGAAATAGTCCCAGAAGTCCTCAACATGGTAAATATTAGTTATTTTATTTTGTGTTGCCTTGGCCAAATACCTGACAGTAAAAACCAGGTCAGGGAGGGAAAGATTGGTTCGGGCTTATAGTTTGAAAGAATAAGTCCATTACAGAGGGGAGAGTGTGGTAGCAGGAGTGCGCATGCAGAGCTGTTCACATCCTCACATCTTGGCAGAACTGGAAGCAGAGAGTATACAGGAAGTGTAGCGTGGTGTGGTTAGAGCAGACAGGAGAGAGCCTGAGCTAAGGCCTGACAGGAACGTATGACCTCCCGGTCTCTCAGGAGCCCTTGGTCACTCTCTCCTCCTCGAAATGCTTTCTTAACTTTCCTCCCCTTCAGCCGCTCCTTCCTAGTCTCCTTTGGGGGCACTTTCTTATCTACCAAGTCTTTAGACGTTCAAAGCCCCCCAGTTCTCAATCCTCAGTCCCCTCTCTCTCATGGTTCCCACTCCCTAGAGATCTCATCCACGTCTTGGCACTGAATACGATCTGCTACTGGAAACCACCTCTAACCCCTAACCGAACATCTCCCCCTCAAGGCCTGTGGAGATCTTGAACTGGACCTGACCAACACTGAACATCTGAATTCTGCCATCCCCTTACTCACATCTTCCTATCTCAGGCCAAACACCCTGGAATCACCGAGTCCGCCTTTTTTCCTACTACACCCACATCCAATCAGTTAGCCAACCAAAGAAGAGCTGGGTCATTCCCACCTTACAAACATAACTACGATTCAGTCTCTTACCCTCTCCACTGCTCTGCTCTTGTCCAAGCCACCATCTCCCTAGGAGGCTTGCAGGACCCTCCGAACTAGTCTCCTTGTCTCTAACCTTACAGTGAGAATTACCCTGGAAAGCGGTTAGCCACCTCATGCCACTCACCTTCTCCACACTTCACAGTGGTTTCATTTGTCACTCAGAATAAAGTCCCAAATCTCTCTCAGATGACCAAGATTCTTGATGTAGCCTGGACCTCCATATTCCTGGCCTTGACCCCCTATAACTCCCACGTCAGCTCCCTCAGCAATGGCGGCCATTCCGCGGTTCTTTCACTGTGCCACACACCGCTCTCCTCACCCCACAGTCATCTCTCTGCGTGCAGCGCCTTCCCCTCACATCCAATATCCGCAATAAGTGGGATGCGTCAGTCAAATCCAACTGGAAAACCAGAAGTCGGAGAGCAAAGGACCCCTGCTAATGCAGCCCCCAGAGTTCAAGCTCAGAACATAGAGAACGGCAGAGCAAGCTCAGGCCACCGGTGTCTCTGGTTTCCCGCCTTCCCGCCTTCCAACACGATCCATCGTGCTCATAACCTCCACTCACTCTAATGACTAGTGACATCTAGGGAAAGAAGGTCCCAGTTATTGTGGGTCCCAGAGTGGTAAAGGTGTAGGGCAGGGTCTCTTGCTGTCCCAGAGTAGATATGTAGCATGAATAAAACAATGGTCCCCTGAGATTGGAAAGCTGTTTGTTGCTATGGTCTCACCTAGTTCATCCTCTATGGAAACAGCAGCCTCTATCATGTTACTATGCCTTGTTTTTTTTTCCCCCATATGAATTCTCACTGTGTTATAAACATCAATGTCCATTGCTTGTCTTACGCCCTCCTCCAAAGCAGATGCCAGAGGCAGGATATTTTTGTTCACCAACTCTTAGCACTTAGAACAGGCCCTGAGTTAGGGCAGGTGACAAAATCCTTTGTTAGGCAAATGAACGAAGGAATGACTTCCTTATGAACAGCATGTATTATTGTGCCCTCAGCATATCTTCACAGCTAGGGAAGCAGAGCTAAGCATCCTCCCAACATTCGCCAAGTTCAGAGGATAGAGGAAGTCGTGGAGGCATTTTGACTCCAGAGCCCTGGTGTTCAGCCACACCGTTACCCACTGTGAAGTCATTCTACCATGCCACTTCTGGCTGTGAAGAGCCCCTTAGGGGAACTTAGGAAAGATTCCAGGCACAGGCCAGAGACAGTACTTCCTACATACTGCAAAGTGCTAGTTCTGGAGTAGAGAGTGATAACCAATAAACTAATGGGAATAATAGGGAAGCTTAAAATTTTTGTCTATGCAAAAATAATGCTAATTATAGTAATTAATGTGAACTGCTTACTGCTTCTGCCTAATTATCAGTCAGCACAACAATTTAACCAATGTCAGCCTAACTTTGTTATGAGTTTTATTTGATCGCAACCAGAAAAGCTAAAAACAAGAGCTAAGTCCAACAATGAGCTGGTTGCTCACAGAGACCAGTTCCCTGCCCAGAATTTAAAATTAGCAATCAACTGCCTCGTCCTTAGAACTCTCTGCCTGTGTAATTAGTGATCGTCCAGGTATAAGGGTTCTATCTGTTCCAGAAGCACCTCAAGGTGGGGACTAACTGGCTTTTTTTTCTAGGATCATTTCACGCTTAGCCCTAAGTAGACTTAGTGGCCATTTTCCAGTGTGTATTCAAGGATGCTCGCTTGAAGGATGGTCCTATTCATGTGCCTTTGAACGTACTCATGTTGCTTGGAGACTGAGGATGCTGGAAACCCATTACTATTTGAAAGCATCACTTGTAGGTGTCACATCTGCACCAATTATTCTAACTATGGGCAATGCCAAGAATCTTCCTGGAGTCTTATATCAGGCTTTCAGGTTAGATGAGGAGGGAGCTGTTTAGTTGCTTAGCACCTGAGCAGAACCCTTGGACAGTTTTAAGAGAACGGCCCAACTGTCTTCCCAGTAATCTAGTCTTCCCTTTTGGAGTTATGGACACTTTAGCTGGGCACATGGCAGTCCAGGAAAATGCCCGTTCTCAGGCCCCTTTGAAACTAGGTGTGTGGCCAATGAGATATCAATTAAAGTGGTGAAATACTCAAGAAAGTCAAGTCAAAGAACTCTACAGCCTTCAGGAAGATCTCATGGAATGGCAGACACTCCAGGTCTCTCCTTTACTCTTTGGCTCCCAGTTTCAAGGGTTCTTCTGCCCTCCCGGCCTTCCCTCTCCAGCCCTCAACACCAGTGATCACTCCTCATTCATGAAGACCTTGGTTCCTGGCTTTCTCCCAGTTCACTGTCAACTCCTTTGAAGCCGCCTGCCTAGGCAGTTCCTTCTCACCCCATGTGGTGTCTGGGTGCCTTTATGTACCTGGAGACTTCTGCCTCTGAAAAGCCCAAGGACAGCGGGCAGGGGATAGGGGTGGGGGTCTGGAGCAAAATCTTGGGAAATGAACAGAGCCTAGGTCATCAGAATTTAAAAAACAGTCTGTTGAAGAGACTCGGTCATTTGCTGTGTCCTCTTTACACCTCCTGAATCTTCTGAATGATCCCAAAATAGAGTTGACCCTGACTCCTGCTTCACATAGAAGTAAAGGACAGCTAAGAAACATGACACCCTTGTCAGATGTACCATAAACAGTAAATGGCGGAGACACTTGCCCCTAAGGCTGAGACTTAACCAGTGTGCAACACTGCCTCCTTGGAGCAGAATGTATGGCCTATCAGGTGCTACTCAGTAATGATAATGGACTTCAGTTGAACAGCGTCCTACAAGACAGGGAGAGTGGATCTGGATGTGTATTGACATTCTTGCATTAACATTCAAGTTGAAATTATTTAAGGCCCACCCTCTGGGCAGGTTGGTCTGGAGTCTACAGCCACACTCTTAGACATTCCTTCTTGTTCTCACCTGAGAACTCACCAGCTGCCTCTACATCACTTCATTTGCTATTGATAGCAGCCAGCTGAGTCTTTACTTTTTCTGAGCATCTTTCTCTACAGTCTCAACTGGCCCCTGGGAGTTCTGAAGATGTGCGAGCCAGCCTCCAAGGCAAAGCTCCACATTTCCTGGGCTTTCCCTCCATTCTTAGAAGCCATCTATCCCTCTGTGTTACATCCACCGACCTCAGGGTGATAAAGCCCTCCGCAGACCCAGCCTTTTGTCTCTCAAGACCTCTTCTCTTTCCTACAGGCAGAACCTTCAACATAAAAAAAACAACCTCACAATCCCCCAAGTCCTGGCTCTCTCTCAAAATGTCAGATTCTATCGAAAGTCAAGATCTGTTTTTTAATCCCTGACTGGATTATCATTTCTCTGTGACTCCCCAGAAGTGGGCAATCACAAAAGACTTAAAGGGGCAAGCTAAGCCCTTTCACATTTCCAATTAAAAGGGATGATGGAGCTGGGCATGTGCAGTGGGGGGGGTTGGGGGGGTATGGCATGTCAGGTGTTAGATGGTGGCAGTCACTCAAGATGAGCCATCCAGAGAAACCGTGGTATATATCATTAGACTGATATGATCAGGTACACCTAATTATATAGCCTCAGGAGGGGTCCTCAACCCCTATAACCCTGCCTCCTAGCAACCCACCAGGATACTTCCCACCTTCTAGACAGTGCTGAAGATGCTATTCTGCTGGCAGACCCTGGAACCAGGTAGAATAAACAACTCATGGATGCCCTGACTTGTGTCACTGGTTCCTTTACTGGCTGGCAGGTTTGACCAATGGAGTCATCAGAGCAAGCTCAGAAAGGAAGAGGGAAGCCAGGCTATTTCCCTTTTTCTTTTTCTATTGTCAAGTGATGTCCCGGCCACGGCTCTGTCTTCCCACAATTCCAGGTCGTTCCCTACATCTCTCCCTTCCACAGTCCCAGCTCACACAGAGCAGACACTGAAGAGCCCCAGCCTCTGCCTCCTCTCTGGGTTCCTCCAGCCTCAGCAACTTCCTGCTGAGCAGGTCATTGTGCTCACTGGCCCTTGGTTGGCTCTTCAGCCCTCCCATTATGCATGTAATTTAATAGCCCCTCTTGAAAAACCTGGGGTCTGTTTCTGTTTTCATGATGGGTGTTCAAGGGTGAGATGTATGATGTTTAGACTAGTACGGCCGTAGACTGATATTGACTGATAGAATAATTTGTCTATGATCACAGAGAAGGATCATGGTAGTGTAGACTCAAAACCATTCCCAACCCCAAACTCCAGCTCTCCCCAGCCAAGCGATCATAACACATTAGCAGGCTTCAGGTCTTGGTATCTCACAGATTTTCTGCTTCCAGCTGGAATCCTGGAAAGTGGAACTTTTCATATTTAGATTCAAAGCCCTGGCATGTTGCTTAACTGATTTGCCTGAGCTTAATCAAAGTTCCTTTGCTTCTGTTTGCTGGTTTATTTGTATGTAAAATAAATCCCAACTCAATTTCTGAATGCCCCTGCTCCTGTACAAATGCACCTCAAAACTCTCTGAAATCAAAAGAGAACTTACCCAAGTAAAACAAAGCTGCTTTCTCAGGCTGTGGGCCTCTGGAATACCAAGGCTCACAGGTTCTGCTTTACTGCCTGCCATGGGCCTGCTACGTAACAGCCCCAAGGACCCCATTATAATTGGATCGGGAATCTCTCTTCCTCCTTGATTCACTTGTTCAGGAGCAAATGATGAGAAACAACATATTCCAGGCCTCTCTCTCAGGCAACCCAACATGAATAGGGGACCTGACATGCACAACACAATGCAACAATGAAGACTTTTCCCTAACAAAGGGAGGCTTCATAACTAGAACTCAGACATTAGCAGTAGCAAAGCCAACACAGAGGGTCAGAGACCAAAGGATTCCATCCTAGGCTCTCTGTTCCGGTTCTGATGGGGATGTCAGGCAATTGCCAGCAGAACCCACCAATAATGCAATTCCAAGTTATCCAACTGGACCTGTCCTCCATCAGCACCAGAGGTGGAAGAGTCCTGGATAATGGACTCTAGGCTCCACTCCTTCAGAGCTCACTGTTTCCTTACATAACAGCCTCCTCTGTCTTCCCCGGCTACTATCCATACAGCTGACTCTCAACTAGTTCCACTTGACTCAAAAAGGGCTAATGCATTTCGTTTTCTCATTGTTATAACAAATGCCTGACAAATCCATGTTAAGGAAGGGCTTATTTTGGATACAAGCCATCGTGGCTGGGAAGTCATGGTGGTGGGAGTCGGAGGCAGCTGCTCACCCTGAACCACAGTCAGGAAGTCAGTCATGCATGCTGCTACTTAATTCACTTTCTCCATCCACCTCATTCAGTCTGGGACCCCCTCCCCAGCCCATGGAATGGCGCTGACCACGTTGATGGTGGGTCACTCTACCCCAATGAACTTCATCTAGAAATGCCCCCATAGACATGCTGAGTGGTTCGTTTCCAAGGTGATGCTAGATCCCAGCAAGTTACCATCAAGATCAACTCTCATAGGGGTTTAGGACACGGCATTGCAATCGCTACATTCTACTGCACAGTGGGAGAACATGGACAAGGACCCTCTCTAGCCCTTGACAGTGACCCAGAAACAAATACTGAGCCTTATTCACCAGTCTCATCACAGGCTAAGGTTTGATCCAAAAGGCTCACATTGCATCCAGTCATTATAATAACTCTGCCAGAGCAGGTGGAGGGCAAGCCATGTGCCCACACACACCCTGCCCACTATAGACAACCAACACAAAGCTTGGGCAGAATAGGCAAGCCTATGCTACCAGCATGCCGTACAGCTATATAGCAAACTCCTGAGGACCTAAGGAGGGCTCATGTTGGGTCCTTCCCTAGAGATCAGATTCTGTAATCCAGGGTAGTGCTTGAGGTCATGGGCAGGCTGGCCCCACAGTCTGACTCAGTAGTGAACTCAGGGTAGCCACCAATGAACTTCCCATGGAGTCCCACCAGGGATCCCTCTGTCCGTCACTCACATGTGTGACCCATAGCTCTCGGCCCCTAACTTCCAATTCTGCTTCCACATAAGCGAGAAAGCACTTCCTGAGATGAAGACAAGATAAAGGGGCCAGACAGTCAGAGCCTGCTGTCACCTCAGGCCTCGCTGCTGTCCCCTCCACTGGCCAGCCTGTGTCCTCCCTTCTGCTCTTCCTCTTACCACCGGTGACCACTCCTTTTCCTGCAGCTCGACAGTTCAGGATAAAACAGAAGAGTGTCGGAGCCCTCCATCTAAGGCCTTCTGGGACTTCCAGGGGTTTGCCCCCAAGAGAGTGGCCCACTTTGTTCAGATGGTCCTTTTTCAAAGAGTTAGAGGCAGAGGGAGTCAAAGAGATTCTAAGCAACAGAGACACCGTCTCAGACACATGCACTGTGGAACAATCTTGTGGTAGGGAAGCAAGCAGCTTCTGGAAGGTGACAACTGACCCTCTGACAGGCTCCTTGACAGGAGCAAAGAACACAGTGAGCCAGGAGGAGCTGAAAACCTGAGCGTCCCTAAGAACTCTTAACTTTTAAGACCTGTACTGCATTTCTGACCTGTAGAACCATAAGGTTATAAATTTGAATTGTGTTGTGTACTATGTTTGCGGCTATTTGTTACAGCAGCAATGGAAGACGCATGTATTATCCAACCCTATGTGTTTATTGAGTAGCATCACTCATTTCAAGCACTTGATGGGTAACACCCACTTTCTTCGGTAATACACCCTCCAAATTCACCACAGTTGAAATCTTAACCATTGGCCTTGTGCCAGAGGTTACCCATGCCCCACCTAGCGCCAATGATCGGGTCCTCACTGCCTGCTGGTGGAATGATCCAGTTCCAAACCCTTGTCACCTACTTTTACTGAATGTTCCTCTTGATACTGCCGCAAGATGGGCAGACCTAGAAGCTGACCAGGAGACAGGGTTTACCATCCAGGAGGCTTAATAGGGGGCTTTCTTAGGATCAACACTTAGAGAGAGGAAAAGAAACTGGGTAGAGAGAGAAATGGATGTGGAGGTCTCTGCAACCACCTCAGCCAGCAGAGTAACAATCCTCAGGAGGCAAGAAAGTAGTTCAGTTCAGCAGGAGTAAGCAGCTGGTGCTGGTTCTAACTTTGGGAGTCTGACCCTGAGTAGTTTTAGACATATTTAAGCACAGCACGATTTGGTGAAAGTGTTCCTGTTGGTAATTAACTCAGTCCCACGTGCACAATAAAGCATAAATTTTCCTGAGTAGCAAAGTAAACTAAATGAAGATCAGACAGGACTACATCCAAACTCTTTGAAAAGCACATGACACCTTTCATAAAGATGGGTTCTATTGACTGACTGAGAGAACAAGCTTATGATAAGAATCTGGGGAGAGATCCGATGTGGTTTCCTGCCACACAGATAGCCCATGGTCACTGGGCTATTAACCATATCTGCTCCCAGCTTTCTGGGTAGATAACAGGCTATGTATCCCTTTTGAAGGAACAACACCCTGTGTTTAACATTCCAGGGTCCCTAACGCTTATCTGTGAGCACAAGGATTTTCATGCCTCCTACAAATGAAGCCAGAATGCAAAACGGACAGTTCAGCCAACCCTACTGGAAGTTCTGCAATTAGAATGACCTAGCAGAATTGTTCCACTAGGGCTAGTGGGATGACTCAGCGGGTTAAGGCACTTGCCGCTATGCCTGGTGATTGAGTTCGATTCCCTGGTACCCACATGGTGAAAAGAGAGAACTGACCTCTAGGAGTTGTCCTCTGACCTCCACATGCTCTCTGTGACACATACATACATACATATACACATACATACACACACACACACACACACACACACAGGCACACAAACACATAAATAGAGATAGATAGATAGATAGATAGATAGATAGATAGATAGATAGATAGATGTGATTTTTTTTAACATTTTTTAAAGACTTGTAGTAGTTACTTTTCTCATTGTTGCTATAAATTTCCTGACAAAAGTGACTGAAGGAAGGAAGTTCTCATCTGGGCTCTAAGGTCAAGGGGAGCGAGTATATCATGGAGGAGGAAGGGTAGCTGAGGCATAAGGCAGGTGGTCACGTTGCTTCAGCATTAGGAAGCAGAGAGAGATACACGTTCATGCTCAGTTCACTTTCTTGTTTCTATTCAACCTGAGACCTCAGGCCAAATTACCATACACCCCAGGCCATATTCAAAGCAGATTTCACCCCCCTCTCCTGTTAAACCTCTCTGGAAACACCTGTACAGACACATTCCACGGTATGTCTCCTTGATGGTTCTAAACTCCATCAAGTTGACAAAAGCAACCACCACAGTTGGAAAGGTGGGTGTGTGAAATAAAACATCTCTCCAGGAAGTCACAAAGCAGGGGTAAAAAAAAACAGAGGAAATAGATAAATGATAGTTTGGGTTTTTGTTTTTGTTTAAGTTGCCTCTGTAGAATTGGATTATAAAGAAGTAGATAAGGGATGACAGTTTTCATTATAATCTTTGGTGTTTGTTTGTTTGTGGTGTGTGTATCTATTACTAAATCAAAAATAAACATTTAAGGTCTGAAAGAGTTAGAAATGCTGAGTGGTGAGCCAAATAATGTTTAAATTTTTCCAAAGAGTAAAGTCAGTTTGGGTACAATCAAAGCTTCCAACTTCCTGTCTTGATGATCCCTGAGCTCAGGATTTCTCAGAGCATGATCAGTGAATCAGGCCAATGGGGATGACTCAGGGAGTGTGTATGACATGCTGAAGTCTCGGCACCACCCTGCCAGCAGCTCTGAACACTGTTGTTGACGTACAAGCTCCTACTCCAAACTCTATTCCAGCCAAGCTTGCCTTTGCACCCTTTTCTGCAAAATCTGTGGCACAGCCCTCCCTTCAGCTCTTGCCTCTGCTCTACTTGAGTCCATCCTGTCCTCCACCCACACACACCCCACCCACACCTGCACACCTATATAAGTGCTTCCAACTCAAGTTTCTCTGGAACCTCCTGTGATTGATGAGGATAAAGCTGTGAAGGATGTCAGCCCCAACCTGCTGAGTCCACACCAATCCTAACCAAACTCTGAATTGTCAACCAGTCTCCTTGGTAGCTGCAATTAAAGCTAGTTTCCTGGGTTATGCTAGTTGACCAAGTAGTGAGAGGATGTACTTCAGGTGTGTATCAGTTGAGTTAGGGATTGGAAACAAATGCCCTATAATGGACAACCTCTACTGGACTTCAAAGGACCATCTGTAAAGGAAGTGCATTAGTCTCCTATGGCCACAAACATGAGGCCTGAACATAATGTAATTATTGGCCTATCATCCTGGAGACCAGAAGCTACAGATAAGTTTCAAAGGGCCAAAATCAAGCCGTCAGGAGGGCCGCATTTCCTCTGCAGCCTCTAGGGGATATACAAAACTTGACTCTTCAACTTTTACTGATTTCTAGCATCCAAGGACTGTGGCCTACCACTTCAAGGCCCCGTTCGTTCCTCGTTCTTCCAATCTCTCCCTGCTCCATCCCCACACCAACTTCCCCTCTGTGGTGGTCTGAATGAAAATGGGCCCCATAGACTGACTCGTGGGGAGTGGCACTATTGGGAGGCGTGGCCTTGTTGAAGTAGGTGTGGTCTTGTTGGAGGAAGTGTGTCACTGGAGGTGGGCTTTGAGATTTCATTTGCTCAAGCCAGGCCCAGAGTTCTCTCTTCCTGCTGCCTGCTAATCTAGACGTAGAACTCTCAGCTACCTCTCCAGCACCACGTCTGCCTGTGTACTGCCATGCTTCCTGCCATGATGATGATGGATTAAACCTCTGGACTGTAAGCCAGCCCCAATTAAATTGTTCTCCTTTAGAAAGAGTTGCGTGGTCATGGTGTCTCTTCACAGCAATAGAAACCCTGAGGCATCCACATGCATGTGAAATCTCCCTCCTTTATAAAGGAACTTGTGATGACATTTAAGACCCACCTGGATAAGCCAGGATAATCTCCCCATTTGAAATACTCAGTTCCATCATATCTTCAGCAAACCTTTCTCCAAAAGCATATTGACACACATGTAAAAGAGGTCATGACAAAACTCATTAATAAAAGAAATCTTTCTCAAAATAGCATAAACATATATAGGTTCCATGTGGAAGAACCCAGTATCTTGTGGGAAGGGGCATTATTCAGCCTAGTCTGGGCCACATCTTCATTCACAGAACTGTCCACCAGCATGGCCCGAGATATCACCTGCTCAAAGCCCTCACGGGGATTTGTCTGTCTGGAAACTGACTCCAACACAGACTGCATATGCAGATCACTCAGGGAGTGTGGTGAAAATGCCTTGCTCATGCCCAACTTCCGCTGATCCCACCGTCTTGGGGAAAGTCTGGCCATCGGCAGGCATATATATAACCTCCCAGGCGAGACTCACATGTTTCGCCGGGCAGGACCATGGCACAGAATATCTTGAGGAACAGGAGGAGCCCAAAGTCTCTCCTCAGCAGCTTGAAGCTTGGCCTCTGTCCTAATCCCACAGCCTCTGACACCTGGAAACAGAAAGAAGCGTCCAGGCTGGCAGGCGGGGCAGGCAGGGCAGGCAGAAGGCTTAGGTAGGGCTTATTCTCTTCCTATACCTATCAGTCCAACGGCTTCTGGGTCCTTGTCTCAGAGGAGTGGGTTTGAATCAAACAGAAAACTGTGCAAATCGGGAGCCTGGATCATCCTTTGACTAAAAGTCTCCAAGTTCCCTGAGGACAAATGGTTGTGGGTGTCTTGAGCTAGCCAAGGGAGAGGGACGTTTGAGGGGATGGGTAAAGCACAGACCACTTGGTGGGGCTTATCATATGTTCACACTTATTCTGGAACATGTGTTCCATGAGCTACCAGGGGTAGGGATTTTAGCATTGCAATTGGAATGCCCTGAACATCCAACAGAGCTGCTCGAGAGGGAAGCCGCTGTTTGCTGTTCTGCACATGCTCCCGATTCCTTTTTCATGCAGAAGGAAGTTGGGGTCAGCACCTTACCTCAGCGTCCTGTTAAGCCTGCTTGTCTACCACAGAGTCTGGTGAAACGGAAATTACAAGATTACAATAAATAGATGTCAGGCATGATGACCTTTCTCTCCTCCATCCCTTCATAACTGAGCTGAGATCTTTTGAGTCTCCCAGCACAGATCTAATTACTGCACTTCCAGGGAGAGGAAGGAAAAAAGGAAACAGGACAAGCGGGACACCTGGGGCAGGAGAATTATTGAAGAGCACAACATTAATTTGTGAACCCCATTGTGTTCTTTCTAGGAAATGAGACTGGCTCAGATCCCGTCAAGTATACTCCAGAATAGTCCCACCCATCTCTTTCACTTGCACACAAGCACATCTACATGCATGCTCACACACGAGTGACCACACATACACACCCAGCTATCAATGCAGACTCACACCTGGTGGTCTCTCTGGGACTGCACCTTTGCCGATGTGGACGAGAATGGATCCGTGGAGGACAAAGTTGGCAGCTAAGGAAGATACAGCCAGGTGGTCCATGCCACGCTCTGTCTCCAAAGGCATGCATTTCTTGACTCAATAGCAGAATGATAAGTGCCTGGAAACATAAGCCAACTGCCCAAATAGGCCTGAAGCCATGTCACAGTTCTCTGGGCACAGGACCAGTTTGGCACTGAAAAATTCAAAAGTGACTTCTGGGGCTTAGCAGCAACTAGCTACCATGTGAAGCCAAAGATCTAGGGTCCACCTCCTGGATTACAGCTGTTTCTCTATCTCACATCCTAGAGGGAAGGACATACGAAGAAAGGCCAAGACTCTACAGAGCAGGGATGTTGGCTAAGAAGAACCACACACTTGACCTTCATCCACTTCCTTAGACTCTCACCACCCCGTATATCAGCAGCAGCGCCCAGGAGCAAGGCAGGTGTGTGTACAATCAGAGGCCCGCAAGAACCCAGGACTGGGAAAATGGAGTCTTTTCTCAAAGCAGCTGTGTGACCTGGGAACAACTGAGGTCACCTCCCTGGGACTCAGATCTTCACCTGCAATGTAAAAGGTGAACTCAGATCCTAAATCCCTTCCTAAGATAAAGTTTGGCCAACTACCTTTCTTCATTTTTATCTTTCTATATAATACACTTAGTTGGTTTCTCTGTTGCTTTTTAAAGTATCTCTGCCTCTGGTGCTATCATCAGTAGGCTGCTGCTTGGCAGCCACCAAGACTAATTATGGTTTCCATGCCTATATGGAGTGGTCCGTGCCAGATGTGCTCACATAGGCATCTGGAGACTGGAGACTTGGGCCCTCTCTGGACTGATTGCTGCGCTCTTCAGCCAGGCAGCTCTGTTCCTGGCTCCCATCCCCATCCCCCCACTCTCCTCAACCAGGTAGACAGGTCAAGCATGTTGTCCCCAGGGAGACAGCAAGAGGATAAGTACAAACACACAAGCTCCTTAAAGGTCCAAGCTGGAAACCACACTGCCACTTCTGACTGTTTTTGTTATCCAGAGCAAGTAGCGTGACCAGATTCAGAGGATGAGGAAATAAAACACGCAAAGTCACCAGGTGAGTGGTCAGGACAGAGGTGATGAGGATGTCACTCTATTGCAGCCCATGGTCCTGGTCTGCACCAGGTGGGTAGAGTAGCCAATGTTCTACCCTTCTAGGTCCACTTTCCTAGGCCTGAAGATGGTTTTAGTGGAGTCTATGATGTCCTGGGTACATACATGCTCTACCGACCCTGGGAAAGAGCTGTGTATTCCAGAGCCTGCCATTTTGTACCACCTCCAACGCCACACCCTTGGACCTCCTTGGGGACCAGAACCAGCTCCCTCTTGAGATGCTGGAGCAAGCAGAAGTAACTTCAAGGAGCAGTCCCTTTGACAGCTCTCAGTACTGGGGGGTGGGGGAGAGTGAAGGAGACAGAAGAGGAGGATCCTGAAATTGGGGAGAAAGTAGAAAGGTAAGAGGTTGTAGTCACAGTCTCCAGGGAGCTGCAGAGCTGATCCGAACCTCTGGTTTATCGGGAGGAACCAAGATTGACCCAGATACCAGACACCTTAGCCCCACCACTCTGCAGCCAGGAACTCTGGTATCTCACTCCATCTCTCCAAAGCTTATTTTGTTATTTGAGAAATGGAAAGAGTTATCTGTCCCCAGGGACTGGAATGAAGTCATTCACGTGGCCTTTGCCAGGACCACTAAACATTCTTTGGAGATGATTGACATCTCCCACCTTGAAGCCTCGGGTATCATTGCCTGCCCCAGGAGTGAGCGCCAGCAGGGACACTTCCTGCTTCCCACCCCCTTCCCCAGCATTGCCACCTCCACGGAAGCCCTGTGCACCCCGTGGCCGTGTTTCGCATCTGGTTGCCGCTATCAGGCCCACAAGAGGCTGATCCACCCTCTGTGAGGTTAGACTTGCCATCAGTGTCTCTTGGCTTGACTCCTCTGGTCTGTCCCAGCAGGCTGGCGCCTCTCACCCACATTAAAGGTCAGCTCTTGGACAAGCATTATGACTGAGCAGCTGGAAAGCCTCAGATGCTGATTTCCCCTTCCCTCGCTACTAGATCATTCTTTTATCCACCAACTTCCAGGTGAGAAGCCAGGCCCTATCCCAGGCTGTCCCCTGTCGCCTCAAACAATGGCGTCTTTTAACATTTCATCTGGACTTGGCTCCCCGAGAAGACAGATCACCAAATCCATTCCCTTCTGTCTGGCAAATGCTCACTCCTGGCGGTCTTGGGGAAAGATGGGCTGTGAGGGGGTTCCCAAACTGCATTTCCTCAGCCATGGTCACTGCCTCTTCTACCCAGTGACGAAGGTTAAGGTGGGGAGGGAGAGGAAATTCTGTGACTCAGTGAGCACCTGGAGCAGGGCCAAGAAGAAGGAAGAAGCCACCAGCTTCTGTCCGCCGGCGGCCTTCAGCCAAGGCATCACACTCTCTCTCCAGCTTTCTAGCTGACGCACCTGTAGAACCCTGCCACGGGACTAGCCAGGACACAGAGTGAAACGGACAGGTTCCTGCCTCACAGAATCTGTGTCTAGTGGAGAATACGGATCACAAGCAGTGAAAATAATGAATAAAATCATTTCAATCTTTATAACTCCTGTCCAGAGTGTAAATACATTGTTATGGTACAGTCTGGCACACGGCCCTCTTTCAGATGGGCGGTTTAAAATTCCCTTTTGACAAGCCAAAAGTTCATCAGATGCTAACAGGATAAAGAACTGGAGACACAGCAGGCTTTTTCTGCATGTGCAAAGGCCCTGGGGTAGAAAACAGTTAGCTTGTCCTAGTAACAAGTGCAGCCAAAAGAGGAGAGCAAGAGCAGCCTACGCACCATGTGAATCACGGAGGAAAGCGGGCCGCTCTCTCCCAACTGGAGATTTGAAACAGAGGGCTGGTACAGTTAGTGCCGAACTGCCACCAGTGGGGACAAAGTGAAAACAAACACTAAAAGACAACCGAGGAGTATCAAAGTCATCGGACAAAGGCTTCCCGACACGCAGGACCAGCAGGAACCACAACTGCCAAGCAACGTCCGGTTTCTCGAAGCGACTTTAGACTCAGATGACCGTCTGCATCAACTGCTTTGTAATTGCCTTACCTTGGAATGGTGTCCAATTCAGGTTCCCAGGTGCACTGTTTCCGCCAGATTTTCCAATTATGCACAGCAGAGGCGATAGCTGTTCATTCTGCCTTTTTTAATTAAATAGGTAGTAAATGCTTAAAACTTTGAAAACACTGAAGGCATTGTGAATCAAATTAGGCAACGGACTCCCGTTGGATCCCTTCTGTGGCCCAGGCTCTGCGGGAAAGCATTGTAACTGGGGATGTGACCCTGAGGTAGAACACGTGAGGGTACGTACAGCTCTAGATCCTCAGAACAGGAAAGTTCTTACAAAGAAAACCTCTGTTCTCAGGGAGCTTGCACTGTGATTTGGGGGTAGAGGGTGAGACAAAATGTGGAGGAAGGTAAGTCCCATTTCCAGGATTGAAGTATCACAAGTTGTATGTGAGATGCTGCTCATGGGTCCAGAGAAAATGCTAGCCAGGTACAGCGGTGCACACCTGTAGTTCTAGCGTTCAGCAGGCTGAGTGGGCGAGACAGAAAGTTCAAGGCCACCTGAATGGGGAGACCCTGTCAGGGAGAGGGAGGGAAGACTAAAGGGATCCCTGGACAGAAAAACTGCAGGCGTGGCTGGCTGTGTCCCATACTTTAGGACAGACACATACAAGGATGTCAAGGACAGCCTTTCTCGTGAATGACCCAGACGAAAGTACCAATTGTGTAAAGGAATGGGTATGTGTGGGGATCCGGGACATGTCCGCACCCAGCCTATAATGGCTGGAAATACTGACTTGTCTGTGCATTAACATCAGTAGGGATAGATCTGGGTTTTGTTACCTTTGAAGCATCTATGTCTATAGTCAAAAAAAAAAAAAACCAACAACAGCTAATAATAAAAATTAAGTATGAACTAGAACAGTTTTTGAATAGGAAGTTATAAATTCTTATTAGTTCCTTGGATATTTAGGACTTTTTCTACTTACATACCTTTAGGCAACTTGCCAAAAATGCTTACATAGACATCCCCCTTAATACACTGTAACCTTGGGATAGGCATCCCCCTCAACACATTATAATCCTGGGACAGACATTCTCTTAACACACTGTAACCCTGGACTTGGAGTTGAAGCCTCACAAACTCCAGGTGATTCTGCCCAGAGCTCACCAAAAAGAGTGATTGACTTGGACTTAAGCTCCAGAGAACAGAGGTAACACAGCCCCGGGGCAGCCTGGGAAAGCCCATCAGACCTCACTGACCACAAGACAGGAGGATAACTCTTAGAATCGGCACATAAGCATCTCCCACTCGTTTACACATTATGAAATCATCACTGTGACCATGTCCCTCATGTGAGCCTTGTTCAGATCCCAGGGAAGGGCAGGGAGCAACGGCTCATCTGATTTAACAGGGACTGTGCCTTCGTATAACCATCTGGCTGCACAGCGGGTCTTGTGTAAGAGGTCACTAGAGTGTATCCAGGAATCAGCAGATGGATTCTAGCTCCGATATGGTGGAATCCAGTTTCTCTAGCCATGCATCCAGCTCTGCCACTCCTAAAGATGCAAAGGGTTTCTCCTAACATGAGACACTTTTCACCCGAAGTCACCATTAAAGCTGGAGCGCCATCAGCTATCTGCTTCAGAATCTTAGAGGCCTCACAGCTCAGTGACCCACAAGCATTTCGTCACCTCTCCTCTAAAAGAGCTCTGTTCTAGAAAGCCAACAAGCCTCTAACCTACCATAGTAACCAAGAAACCCAGTATCTATGAGGCCGCTTCCCCCTATGCAGCCCCGGGTGACTATGGAGGACACTTAGCCTCTAGCCTTCTCGTTTGCTATTCATTGTCGAGAGAGGACCTCCCTCCCTGACCTTCACCATCTCCTTAGACCTTGCAACTGAAGCAGACACAGAAATGCCCTTTGTGACAGTTCCATTCACCTGCTCGAACTTGACCTCAGAAGCCCACCATGGTTACTCACAAAGCCACAGCACTGAACCTCCAAAAATACAGCAGTCACCAGCCTACCACCACCACCAGCCCCTGTACAAAGTACACACAGGCTTACATTCCTCCCTCCTGCAGTCCCTCTCCCGGGAAGGACCATCTCAGCCCAGAGTCTCTCCTCTAATATCACCTACCCCCAAACAAGCCCCAGCTTAAGAGGTGGCCCTCCCCATGAATCACGTTATTTCCCTGACACCGATTGTTAGCAAATCCCTAAACCAAATGGGTCAGAATTCCAAATGGGAAATTTTTGGCTGCTTTCTGAAGATGATAAGAAATACAATCAACCAATCAATCAATAATAACAATTTAAAAAAAAAAAAACACCCCTCTTTGTTCTGTGGAATCTCTCAAGCCAATCGGAATGTGTAAATGAATGCATGAGTTCAAACTTAAGACTTTTCTGGAAAAGAATGCGGGTGTCTTATGACCATCCCTGGTGATCAGTGGCTTAAAACCTATTGAGGGCTCCATCATCCCTCATCACACACAAACTTGTGTTGTGGGTGGCAAATGTGCAGTGCTTGCCCAAGGCTAGTCAGAAGCTAGAAGCTGCCGCCAGCACTAACAGAATTTGACTCTGAACACCCTCCCCGCACCCGCAGGAGAATCCCCTTCCTGCCACCCACACCCAACAGGCTCCTGAAACCTCCCCCAAAGTGGGGGAGTCTCTCCGGTAAAGGAAAAGGTAACAGGACTTCCTTGGCAGCTGTCACTGAGAGGTACCAGCTTCACCCTGAGTGACTGTTTGCCTGATAAGGAAGTGTCTTCGCTCGCTTAGGACTCGAGCCTTTCAATTCTGGACCTGATGATGAATACCTGGAGAGGAGGGAGGCCTCCGAGAGATGTGCTCAAGAACACACAAAGCTCACCAGGAGATGTCAGGTTGACGGGCGTGCAAGGCTCTCCAGGAACCTGCCAAGTGTAACTCGTCCTCCTTTGCTGTCAGAAGTGCCACCAGGGGCTGGAAGACACTTCTTCAATATGAAACATTGCTCCTGGCAGAGGGGAAGGAACGAGCGTGTGAGGTGCTCCACACAACCAAATGTTGTCAGGAGCTGTGGTGTCTGAGAACTCCCTGGTGGGGTGCCTGGGATGCTTGTTAGGAAGTAGAAAGTCATCTGCTAAGCAGGTATGGATTGATGAGAAAAGAAACATTTGGCTTTTGAGAAAACTGAATCATGAGGAAGATTTAAAAATATGAGTCAGGACGGTCTGTGACATGTTATAGTAACAAGCAAATCCCGGGCCAGCCAGATGGTCAGGTAAAGGCATTTGCCACTAAGCCTGTGAATTTGATCTCTTGGGACTGACAAGTTAGGAGGAGAGAACCGACTCCCACAAATTGTCCTCTTCCCTAAGCACATATGCTGTGGCATGTGTACCCACACACATACACAAGAAAGTTAATGTATTGAAAATATTTTTAAAGTAAACCCTAAGGTCTTAAGATTAATCTTAAACCTGAGGCCTTCATATAACAATACAACAAAGATTCCTTTCCTGTTCACACACAAAAAAAAAAAAAAAAAAAAATGGGAGGAGTCTATCAGGAGAGCCTCCTCCATCTGGTAGCTATGTCTCAAGAAACTCCTAACTATCAAGACAAAGATGAAAAGGGATCATGTAGCTAACTACCTGTGTGTAATAGCTATCATGGCTTCCACTCACGAGCCACAGGATAGGACCAGGCAGACGGCTCCTATGCTCGCAATGGAGTTACATCCTAATAAACTTATCACAAGTTTAAAGTATCCTAAGCAAATGATGCACTTCAGTGTTGTGGAATATTAGTTGAAGATGTGTTACATTCTTTTAGGCTGTGGAACATTTGTTTAATGATGCAAGAATGTGCCACATTCTTTTATGTTGTATTTGTTTAACTCTGAAGCTGTGTTACTCTGCCTGTCTAAAGCACCTGATTGGTCTAATAAAGAGGTGAACGGCCAATAGCAAGGCGGGAGAGAGAAATAGGCAGGGCTGGCAGGCAGAGAGAATAAAAAGAGAGGAGGACGCCAGGGTCAACCACACAGTCAGACATGGAATAAGAAGTAAGAGATATACAGAAATAGAGAAAGGTTAAAAAGCCCAGAAGCAAAAGGTAGATGGAATAATTTAAGAAAAGCTGGCTAGAAATAAACCTAGCTAAGGCCAGGCATTCATAAGTATTAATAAGTCGTGTGTGATTATTTGGGAGCGGGGTGGCAGGCCCCCACACAGAACAAAAAGTTAAAAAAAAAAAAAAAAAAAAAAAAAACCTACACTTAAGAGGCTTGAGCTCCCAAACACCCTTGCTTAGAAACACAAGACACTATATATAGTGTGTCTTGTTTCCTCTGATGGCACAAGACTGAACAGGGACTGAGGTTCAAGACTCCACCCAGTATCACAAACCAGCACCACACAGGAGAGGGTATCACGAGCCCAGGAAAAGATGATGATTCAAACTTCATAGTAATGTTTCTACTACATGCATATGGCTTTCACACTACAGTAAGAAACGGAAAATAGAAACTCCACCACTAGAAGTCAGGGCCCATTTGCAATTCTAAGGGGAGACAGCATATGCAGAGAGCTCAAGGATCTTCAAGATTAACTCCATCTCCGCCACATTAAACTCCCAGCTCATTGCTGAAATATCTGCTCCTGTAGAGACTCTAGTCCCTTCCCCATCGTCCAGAGCGACTGTCCAACCACCAGGCTCAAAGGGGCTCCTCTCAGGCCATGTCACAAAAGCTCTAGCTGGGAGTTCCCCAGGGGAGAACAGGGCTGCTGCCTACACACGTTCCCAGTGGCGAATGAGACCTCCACGAGGGCGAGGAAGCTGTGACTCCCGAGAGGCTGTTCTCCAAGTGTGTGTGGAGCACTTGCTATCTGCCAGGCCTTGCGCTCCAGTGACGACACAGCAGTGACTGGGACAGGGCCGCTCTGCTCTCGGTCTAGTGGGGAGGCAGCCACCAACGAAACCATTTCACAAAAATTAAAAAATAAACTATGATCTAGGGCGAGTGCCATAAAAGGAAGAGAAGAGAGATTACATGGTAGAGCAAAGAAATGGGCCCCCACGGTTCGAATGTGGGTCTGTAACAGTTTCCCCTAAGAAGTGCTGTTCCAGCTGAGCTAGGAGGAGAGACTAAGAGGAACACAGACAGACAAGGGAAAGGAATAAGTGTGCCCAGAGGAGGACACGGTGTATGCCAAGGCCCTGAGGTCAGCAGGAACACTGAATGTTGGGGGATCTGCAGGGTAGCCAGTGTGGCTGGAGCTCAGACAGCAAGGATGCCACCGAGTGCCCCAACCCGAGGAGATGTGGTTCCTACAGAAAAGCATGAGTTTTGTTTTCAGATGAGGTCCTTGTTTTAAGACGGCCTAAACCAGGGTGGAACTAGATTGGCATGGACTTTATCTATGGTGTAGGAAAGTGGTGTTTTCTTGGTGTCAGATATGAGATAGCTCATGATCAGTCTCCCTGACTCACATGACAATCTCACCAATGTTAAGGACCAGTCAAACCCTCATTCAGGCTTCCAAAGAAAATGCACAGAAAGAAGAGATCCAAGGAGGTTGGAAAGAGACACCAGCACACACCTGCTGGTGGTAGTTTTTGCTCTTTTGGAGGAGCCCGCCACTCAGCTCCCAAATAAATCATACATGGATGCTTGGTTCTTAATTATGAATGCCTGGCCTTAGCTTGACTTGTTTCTTGCCAGTGTTCCTTAAATTATCCCCGTCTACCTTTTACCTCTGGGCTTTTCCCATTCTCTTACTTCTGTAAATCTTACTCTTATTCCATGGCTTGCTGGGTAGCTGGGTGGCTGGCCCCTGGAGTCCTCCTCCTTCTCTGGCTACTTCTTTCTTCTGTATCTTCTCTCTGCCTGCCAGCCCTGCCTATCCTTTCTCCTGCCTCACTATTGGCCGTTCAGTTCTTTATTAGACCATCAGGTGTTTTACACAGGCACAGTAACACAGCTTCACAGAGTTAAACAAATGCAGCATAAACAAAAGTAACACACCTTAAAATAATATTCTACAACACACACCTCCTTCTCCTCCTCCACAGAGAACCAAAATAACAAATGAATGCCTACATTTTGAGGTGGGTGACTATCAGGAAACATTGGAAATTAGCAAGAGGGAGACTGGAACTTTGAAAGCCTCAAAGACCTGGGACAAGAGCACAATTAAAGAAACATATGTCCCCAACAGATGCCTCCCCGTGGGTGACAGTAGTCTAACTTGTGAAGGGTAAAAGAAGAAGAGAATACCAGCCAATTCCGTCAGTGTGGATGCAGGTGGTCCCAACTACTGGAAATGTTTACCATCCCCGCAGGGTAGCATCCCATTTAGATAAGGGACTTCAACTCTGCACAGCAGCCTTGTTGGGGGGAACTGTGTAATCTCCCAGCAAACACCAGAGTGCTGTAACCAGGAGCCGTAGTAAAACATGAACGACTCTCTGAGTTCGAGGTGCCCCAGGGGTCACAAACCTCTGCCTTTTTCCATCTCCGGGAAGAACGGTCAAGAGAATTACCCACCTTGGGGACAGCTAGCGTGGACTGCACACTGTGGCATAAATGAGAGACCCTGCCTCAAAACAAGGTAGAAGAAGAGAACTGACACCCACAAAGTCATTCTCTGACCTTCACAGGCTCACTGCGCGCACGCACACACACACACACACACACACACACACACACACACACTAAAAGTTTAAAAAAAGAAATGTTTAAGTTTTCCAGAAAATAGAGTAATAATTACTGAAGGTTGGGGACAAAGGAAGTTAGGATTTGATAAGTCATAGTATATGAATGTATGGAAACAATACAATAAACCTCATTAGTATGTATCATTAATAAATTAATTAAATTTTTCATTTTTAATTAGCATATAAAGCAACAAGTTTCCTTATGGCATTTCCAACATGCTTAGATTTGGTTGATTCTCCCCTTTAAAAGACAAAATGGGCCAAGCAGTGGTGGTGCACGCCTTTAATCCCAGCACTTGGGAGTTCGAGGCCAGCCTGGTCTACAGAGCAAGTTCCAGGACAGGTTCCAAAACTACACAGAGAAACCTTGTCAAAAAAAAAAAAAAAAGACAAAATGGGCCCTTTCCAGAATTTTTTGCCAAAAATAGTTAAGTAGCTAAGAGTGTAATTATTTAATTATTGCCTGCCCTGCTCTAAAAAGAACTGGAGGCAGTTTGCTCACTACAACTAATGCCAAGGCTGTATTTTACAAACCCAAGAACACACACACATTCAGCACAAGGGAAGGCAAAGCCTCCTTGTGGACAAGCTTCCCTTGTCCAGTTACCAAAATTAGTGACTCGGAGGGACAAAGCAGATGTGAAAGATTTCTATCTTGCTGAAGGGCTTGGCACAATGTCTCAAGAAACTGAATTTGTAATATTCTTGCATAAAGACAGTGTCACGTGCAGTAACAATCTGTCTGCGGGACTAGAGATGGGGGCAGTGCTTACAGCCCAGCCCATACAGCGACGCCATGGCATTAGCATGAGTCTGATGAGCCTCCTCCTTTTCTGAAAGGGGCAGCAGATGGCTCCTGGAGGAAGCTACAGCTCCGCTGACAACAGCTTTTATGTCTATCCTGAGGCTAACTTTCTAGAACTCTTTCAGCCACACCACCTTTCCTGCTCTCCACCACCAAAAGTGAGGCTCAAAAGCTGAATGACCTCTCACATTCACGGAGCGCGTACGTAGCTGAGGCACCAGCTCTGAAGTTCTTTGCCTCTCCTTTGCTGTGAAAACACTTGAAATCCCACTACGGAGTGGCTGGTTGTAAGAAGGGGTAATCTTGACTGTCAAGAGGCACACCCCAAGGCAGGTCTGTGAAGAGGCCATTTTCAGGGAGGATTGACTGAGGGGACAAGCCTCTCTTCCTGAGTAGGTGGCACCTCCTGGTAGGCACCTTAGATAAAACGAGATCCAAGGAAATTCACTGCTATTTGCTTGCTTGATTTCCCTTCTTGGTAAGTTTATCTACGCTGCTGCTGCTGCTGATGATGATGATGTTGATGCCTGTTGTGGAATATTATTTTAAGATGTGTCACATTTGTTTACACTGTGGAACATTTGTTTAATGATGCAAAGGTGTGTCTCATTCTTTTATGTTGCATTTGTTTAACTCTGTGAAGCTGTGCTACTTTGCCTGCCTAAAACACCTGATTGGTCTAATAAAGAACTGAACGGCCAATAGCGAGGATAGGTGGGGGTGGTAGGCAGAGAGAATAAACAGAAGGAGAGAAAAAGATCAAGGACTGAGAAAAGAAGGGACCAATCACTGAGCCACACAGCCAGATGCGGAATAAGAAGGAAAGAAAAGACATACGGAAATAGAGAAAAGCCCAGAGGCAAAAGGTAGATGGGATCAATTAAGAAAAGCTGGCTAGAAACAAGTCAAGCTAAGGCCAGGCATTCATGAGAAAGAATAAGCCTCTGTGTGTGATTTATTTGGGAGCTGGGTGGTGGGCCTCCTAAAGAGGAAAGGCCAAAAGAGTAAAGAGTAGTAGAACAGCCAACAACAGGGGTCATCCTCCACTTGCATTAGAATCTATCTTCTTTAGCTTTCCAATACAAACCGAAGACAAATGACTCTCCAAGGCCTCCAGAGCCAGACTGAGCCACTGAGATATCCAGACAGACGTGTCAAAGACCCCAATGCCCATGGGAGTGGCAAAGCCTTCCTCTGGTCCATATGTGGATGTTGATAGAGTATCCAGAAAATGTTCACCTTAGCTTTCTCCCCAACCCCTTTGCTTATGGCTTGAAAACTCCCTATAGAGACTGCTCCTACCAGGATTAGCTAAACCTGTCTTCTTGTTCAGCTGTATGTGATAACTCTGCCTCCCTACTCGACTGTGTACAATAAATACGCTATGATTCTCTCCATCAGACCCCAGTCCACCTGCTCCCAGCTTTTCTGTACACGTCTGTCTTTTCCTCATTCCTTGCCGTCCATGGGGACATCCCAAGCAGCCCCACCCCGCAGGAAGCCTGGGTGGGTCTGGGAGCACATCAGAGGTGGGTGCTGGCTCCCATCAGGCCAATCTTTCCAGGTAGGTTTCCCAGGGCATGGGGCCTGTTCAGCTCCATGTGACAGTGTCTGTTCTGAGACCCAAGACTGCAGCCCTGCAAGACAGACTATGAGAGGATGAGCATGACACACCCAGTGCAGAACCACCCACTGTCTGTGATGAGCAATCTTCACTGGATTGGAGCCGATTTGGGATCACCTAAGAGACACACCTCTGGATATGTCTGGGAGCCTGCTTCCTGAGAGGGTTAACGGAGAAGGGAAGACACGCCCACATTCAGGGTGGAGTCACAGGCTGAATAAAAAGGTGGGGGGAGGAGCAACTGAGGGCATTCATCACCTTCTGTTTCCCAACTGCAAGTGCAATATAACCCGCTGCCTCCCTCTCTGCCACCATGATATCCCTGTGATGGGTTACACCCTCAACTGTGAACCAAAGTAAACCCTTACTTCTTTTTTATTTAACGTTTATGTTTATTTGTTTTATGATTTTTTTAAGTATGTGTGCTTGAGTTGGTCTGTACAGGTTAGCACAGGTACCCTCACAGGCTTGAAGAGGATGTCAAATCCCCTAGAGCGGAAGTAACGGCAGGCAGCTGTGAGCTGCCTGAGATGGGTGCTGGGAACGGAACTCAGGTCTTCTGGAAGGACTGACTATGTATGCTCTTAACCACTAAGCCATCTCTCCAGCCTCCTTCTTTAAGTTGCTGTTGTTTGGCCCCAGCAGCGAATAGAAAGCCAAGTAACTGGTCCATCATCCCGGCGTCATCTCTGACTCCGGCTGTGATCGGGAAACTCCTTGGGGAAATAGGAGAGAAACGAACACAGGACCTACGGTGTTTTGTTTTGTTGGTGCCGAGGGCTTTTTGTTTGCTTGCTTTTGTCCTTCGAAAAGATTCAAAAGCAGCTCTGCTGAAATTTCTTCGGTGAGGCCAGAAATGAAACGCCCAGCCTGGCTTAGGTCTAACACAGCACCCATTTCTGAGGTCAACAGCCCCTGCCTCCCACCCACACCGGTCTTCCCAGAGCTTGGTAAAACCAGTCAGCACAAGCTAGAGGTGGATAGAGCTAACAAAGCAAGGGGGATGTCTAGGATGACCCTTCCCTGCTCTTCTAGCTGCCAGAGGTGCCAGCCTATCCTGGTGAGATCCCCAACACACACACACACACACAGTGACAGACACACTACCCACACAGCAGCTACTGAGGATGAAAAAAACAGAGCAAGCCCCAGAGACCAGAAGCTCCGCCTGAAAACGTGGGCAGGATGCAGAGGCACAGCGCTCTGTAAGCCCCAATGCCCCTGGCATCTGTGCCCTGCTATTTGCATAAGTAAATGGCAGCTCATTAAGAACACATTAGCAGTGTTATAACCATGTCAGGGAAGCACCCTCCTGAACTCTAAGCCACCGGAGAGTTCTCTGATTCAGTTCTACATCCTCGGAGGCAGGAAGCAGGCACTGTCATCCACCGACTGTCTGTCTGTCCAGCTGCACGGGAAAGAAGAGACGTTTATGGAAACACAAGAGAGGCTTAATAAATATTTGTCAAACGGCGAATGGTAGGCCACACTCAAAAGAGCAAATCTTACTAAAAATAGGACAACGTTTGGCTCTAACCGGTTGGGGGCGGCCTTTCTCTTGGTGTCCGCAGCAGGCTTGAGGACAGCGGTTACAAGACGACGAAGTCACGAATCAAACTAACTGTCACCTCTGTACACAGGTCACTGCACAATGGCTCTGATTCAAGAGGTCTACGGCAGGGCTCAGGAATCCAGTTTAAAATACGCGTGGGGATTCTTATTTGCTGCCCTGTTTAGAACAATTTCTCTTGAGTCTTCTTACTGTGGAAACCCAACCTGGGCATCTCCTGGGAATTTGTTCAAGATGCAAAAATCTCAGACGTTTCACAGACCAAGAGACCCGGGGGCTAGGGGTGTAGCTCAGTAATAGAGCATTTGGCTTGCCTAGTTTGTAGAAGGTGCCATGTTCAGTCTCCAGTGTGAGGGAGATTGGAGGGGCACATGAGTGCTGGTGCTTCTTCGAGGGGGCTGTTACAGCTGCCTGTGAATCAGGGGCATCCTCTGGCAACCAAGCAGTTTCCTGTCTGAGTCCCGAAACTGGGTGACCTTTCCATTGGATGTGCGGTCCTTTAGTCTCGGGTTCAAATCCCCACATCTACAGGGCACAGATGATGTACTCAATGGTCTCCCAAGCCCTGGTCAGACTTCTAGGCAAGTCAGCACTATGACTCAAGTTCTGGCCTATTCTAACACTTGAACCCTGAACAAGGACTATCCTCAGGGACACAAACTGCGATGCTGGGAAGGACTTGAACTTCATTTTCCGCCTCAGTGCATGCCCTGCAATGTGGACAGGAAGGAGAGAGGAAGCACAGGGCTCCTAAAGATCAACCTGGCCAGCAAGCCGAGACCATCGCACACCCATCTCCAGCGCCCAGGGGCTGCCAACCACCTCGCGATTCTAAACAGGCTCCTGGGAGTTACCACTAATGCCCCTGGCCAAGTGAAATGAGGCAGGCCTGTGTCTGCCAGGGAAGCACACCAGCCCCACCTCAGGCCTCCGTACCCAGCCATTAGGGTAATCACCAGTTTCCTGAAGTGCTAACTCTCCTCACCCCCGGGCAGTGCCAAGCTCTGCTCTAAAGGATCAGGACTCGGCCAGGGAGCAGTTTCTAAATATGCAGAGACAGGAAGCAGGAAGGCTCCTGAAACCATGCAAGTGCCAATTGTAGGGTATTTTTAGCCCCAATTCCTATGGAAAGACAGCTCATGAAATCCTACTCTGTCAGCATCCCTTCCTCCCCTGTCCCGGGAGGAACGGGGTTGCCTTGGTAACCCAACAACATGGATCCACTGCTTAGGGGGACACCTGTAACCCGCCCACGGGTATCAGGGAGAGGTACCCAGGGATGTTCTCACCTGTAGACACTAGCCTCCTTTGCCTAGACAGAGCTCCCAGAGAAGCCCCACCCCCACCCTCACCCCCAAAAGGCTTAGGAGTCCAGGAAGCCCATGCTGATGTCACAGGAGGACCCAAGGGCAGACCTTGGGACTTTGGGTTTTCAAAGATGTCTAAGCCATCATGAAAACAACACACAGCGCCTGCTTCAGCTCGGGTCTTTAAATTTTCATGAAATCTCTGCTCGCTGAAGATCAGTTCCTTGGCTTGCTGAAAGGTTAATTATTCATGTGATATGATTCCTCGGGGAATCTGGGTCAGGTGGCAAGAGGCCACGGAAGCATCTTCCTCCTCCTCCTCCTCTTCTTCCTCCTTTTTGAAGACCTTCCTACTCTCTCCTTGAAAGCGCTGTGGAGAGAGAGAGAGAAGCATCACCCTGAGTCCCAAGATCTCCAGCTTGTGCCTCACCCATATCACTTCCTCACTTCTAGCAGGTGCCTCGGAAGGTTCAGCCCCAAAATTACCTCCCTGTGGTCATGAATTTGCAGAGACACAGATGGGCCGCCGGTACACTTGAGCACAGTGGGGAAACGTTCTGCAGCTCCTGCTTCCCTGAACGGCTGCAAACAATGTGGCTGCTGCTGAAGCCAAGCCACTGCAGAGCCAAGCGTGAATGCAGCTGTTGGACCAGCCGGAGAAGACATCACCACTGCCCTCCTTAGCTCCATCTCGGTTCTGAAGACTTCACATTGGTTGCAACCAGACCTGAGAAAATTAATGGCTTATAAAACACCACCTCTTTTAATTATCTTACTCTCCCATGATGAAAATAGCTCCATTGGATTTTTTCCTAGTTTTGTAAATACTATCTGCTTATTATTAAAAAAGGAATTTAAGTAAGCAGTAGTTTTTTTTTTTTTTTTTTTTGTCGTGTGAGGAAAAAAATAAGGATTGCCTAAAACCTGAACCTGCCTGGCTTTGGTGACTAGTCTTCACATACCCCACACTGTGTGTGTGTATGTGTGTGTGTGTGTGTGTGTGTGTGTGTGTGTGTGTGAGAGAGAGAGAGAGAGAGAGAGAGAGAGAGAGACTTTACACGGTATTGCTTCATGTGGCCTGAGACAGTCGTGGACTCTTTGTTCCCCGTGTAGAGAGTTGGTAAGTGTGTATCTTACACGCTTCCCAATGACCTCCCTCCACAAGTACTGGATATCAAAATCTGAATGCTCCTCTCCACAAGTTCCTAGAGCTCACACCCAGCACAAAGAAGTGCTGTTACTCTCAGGCCTCCTCTGGCGGAGCCCCCTGACCACACCCGTGCAGTTGAGGTGACATGATTACAGTCTCTCTTCCAAATCCCAGCTAAAGTGGGCCTGTAACACTCTCTACCCAAACTCTCCAGTGAAAGCTTGGAAGTGGCCCACAGGGTCTTGCCTGATCCACCCCTCTTTGTCATCTGCTCCCAGATTCCTTCTGTACTTCTGCTCTGGCCTGACTGCCCCCCACCTCCCCACCCCACCACCACCCCCACCCCCACCACCACAGGCCCTCTGTACCTGCCATTCCCTCAGCTTGCTCTGCCCTCCTTCTAGAGATCCACAAGGCTCATTTTCTCCTTCAGCTCTCCACTTCACAGCCACCTTCATAGTGAAGCCTGATTGGCCACCTGAACCTGCCCCTCCCTCTGGCCCCCAGCCCCCCTTTCTCTTCCCCAGCGTCCTTTCTGTGAGGATCAACCCTCATGACCAACTTGACTGGATTGAGAGTCGCCGAGAAAGCCCACTCTAAATGTGGGTGGCCCCGTCCCACTGGCTGCGCCCCACAGCCCTACTGCTTTGCCATCTTGAAATTTCCTCCACCTAACAGCTTGGCTCATTGCTTTTGAACTTGGCATCTCTCAAATGCTCGGGGCGTGGGCAGACTGCAGCCACAGTCTTCGCTGGCTCACAGGGGGAAAAGGAGAAATCCAGCTGAACACACCAGCATGCATTTTTCTTTGCTTCCCGATGGACAGGTGCAATGTGACCGGCCACCTCACCCTCCTGCCACCCTGCCTCCTATCTTAGGACTTTTTATTGCTGTGAAGAAAGACACCATGACCACGGCAACTCTTATAAATAAAAGCATTTAATTGTGGTGGCTCCTTTACAGTTTCAGAGGTTCAAGTCCATTATCATCAGGATGGGGAGCATGGCGGCATGCAGGCAGATGTGGTGCTGGAGCTGAGAGTTCTATATCTTGACTCAGAGACAACAGGAAGTCGACTAACTGTCACACGAGTGACGCTTGAGAAAAGAGACCTCAAAGCGGCCCCTGCAGTGACACACTTCCTCCAACAAGGCCACTCCTCGTAATAGTGCCACTCCCTTTGGGGGCCATTTTCTTTCCAAGTAACACCACTGTTGTGATGAACCATATCCCCTCAGACAAGCCAAAATAAGACCTTTCCTTCTTCAGCTGCTCCTTATCAGGTGTTTGGTCTCAACAGTGAAGAAAGTAATACACTCACTGTATCCCTCACCTATTGCACCTAGAAAGCTCAGTGTTGGGGACTGAAGCAAGCTTAGTAAGTCTGTACTGAATGGATTCATCTTGACTCTCCTGGTGGAGCAGGGTTCGAGATAGCCAGCAAGTGTCTGTTCATCAACTAAGTTCCCTCCTCAGCTGCACCTTCCAGATGGAAAAGTACAAGGGCCTTGCCTTGCAAGGGCAGCCACCCATCAACAGCACGTGTTCTCTGCTCCCTGGACTCCAGGAGCAATGGGCCACTTTTCTCCAGCTGAGTGGATCCCACCTTGGAAGGATCTTGAATAGGCTCCTACACGAACTCACACAACTAAGACATTTCCTCCACATCCTTACATGGGCACAAGCCAGCCAAAGTTTGGGCTGGGCCTCAGCTGTGGACTGCTGGTTGGTAATCGCATACAGTAAGCAGCCTACCCTCTAGAACAGTACTGCAGGTCACGACGCACCCACCCATGGTTTTTCTGTGCTGGGCTTTGGTTTTGCTTTGGTCCACTCTTTTCTTGCTGTATCCCAGTTCCCTCCTTTAGAGTGGGAATGTTGACTGTGCATCGTTGTATACTGAAAGTCCCAGTGGGACAGTGGCCCAGAAATACCAAACCTTCTTCTTAGGGACCTGAGGAGGAGGCCATAGCAGAAAGCCATTGGCTTCTTTTTCTTGTAATTGGTATGCTTTGCTTTAGTACTGATCATTATTGTATAACTGGGTCTGTCTTTGGGAGTTTTTTAGGGTGTTTGTTTATTTGTTTGTTTGTTTGATTTTTGAGGTAGGTTGTTTTGAGTTTGATTTCTGTGTAGTTTTGGTGCCTGTCCTGGATCTCCCTCTGTGAACCAGGCTGGCCTCGAACTCACAGAGATCCACCTGGCTCTGCCTCCCAAGTGCTGGGATTAAAGGTGTGTGCCACCACCGCCCAACTTGTTTTGCTTTTTTAACATTTGAGAGAGAAAGAGAGTTTATACCTGTGGCCTGTGCTATGCACGTGATGGTCAGAGGACAACTTACAGAAGTCAATCTTCTCCTTCAACCACATGGGTTCTAGAGATGAAACTCTAGTCTTGTGGGTCAGCAGTCTTTGTGGCAAATGCCTTTACCTGGTGAGCCATCTTGCCAGCCTGGAGTTGTCTTTAGAAAACTTATAATGATATTTAGATATGGATAGAGGTAGAGATCGACGTATGAAGATCCAACTTCCTTTGGACTTGAGCCTAGTTCTATATTTTAACCTGGGGAAAGAGGCAGCACTAGGGATGAAGTAGAGTAGACAAGAACTTCCTTGTCCTTGCCTCGAGACCTTCCGACATCTGCCCAAATAGTCTGTCTATGAACACGCACACGGATAGACATGGACACACATACATAACACACATAAACACAGGGACACACACAGGTGCATGCACAGACATGCACAGACATAAAGACGCGGATACACAGAGACAGGCGTGTATGCACACATGCACAGCAGAAATGAGAGAGAGAGGGAGGAAGAGAGAGCATTCACAACCCAGATGGCAGGAGTCTGAGTGCCAAGCTCTCTCTGGCAAAAGGCTGTCTGCCTCCTCCCCTCGCCATGTCGAGGATCAGAAATACAGAGAACAAGACATTTCTGAACGTTGCCCTTGACCTTGCTACTAGAACTCCATGGAAGCACACACAGAGTCTAGCTGCTCCCACGGCCAGCCCACCTGTCTTCCCAAAGCTCTCCCTGTCCTTGGCCTCCCTGGAAAAGAAAGGGCCAGCCCACCTCCCAAGCTTTCTGTCACTGCCTTTCCGAGAGCAGCAGCCCAGACTTTGTCAACAGCAAGGGCGGGAAGGGAATGAGACTGAGCCACCCCACTGTGCTGAATCTTCGCCATCCAACAGGCAGATGGTACCCTTAGTCCCCAGGAAGAAGTGGGTGGCCAAAAGTGGACATCGGCTCCACACGCGATTCAGTACTCTCTTCTCCCA
>CABHPQ010173178.1:0-58872 GCA_902168405.1 Peromyscus aztecus | reverse complement strand
GAGAGAGAGAGAGAGAGAGAGAGAGAGAGAGAGAGAGAGGAGAGGGAGAGGGAGAGGGAGGGAGAGGGAGAAGGAGAGGGGAGAGAGAACTTCCTAGTGAGGTTGTAACTATAGGAACCTACAAGGGTGGCAAGACGTGTCAGTGGGTAAAACACTTGCTATGCAAGCATGGGGATTGTGTTTGGGCTACCAGAGCCAACATAACGTCAGATGTGGTCAGGCTGTTCCTTAATCTCATTGCTCTTACCATGAAGATAGGCATAGCCAGGAAAATCTCCAGAAGATCATGGGCCTGTAAGTCTAGCGTTCACAGAAAAGAACAAAATAGACTTTGGCAAACAGGCATGGACAAACAGCTAATTTTTATTTCTCTACACACTTCCATACTAAAACATTCACACATTCACACACACACACACACACACACACACACACACACACACGTAGATAAAAACATACTAGAAACTCTAGTGTCCCTAGAGTTTTGTGAAATTTCAATAATTATCATTGTATTAAATTGTCAGTGTATTAGAAATCTAATGACTCCTCCTTGAGTATCTACTTGTAGAATGGTTCCTGGCAGAGGAAGAGTCATTTTCTTCACTGGGTAGTAACTATTAAGTGAGTCATGTGTTGATAAATAACCTCCTATTCATGCTTCTATATATAACCATAGTGAAACTCATTGGTCCAGGAAAGAAAAGGTGAAAGTCAAGCAGGCCTATCTGAGAAGCAGAAGGGGATCAGCCAAGCTGCAAGAGGAAAGGAGATGGCAACAGGGTGTGAACACAGTAAGACTTCATTAAATGCATATATTAAAATATCACAATGAGAACCATTATTATACATAATTAATAATATATGCTAATAAGATTTAAAAATAAGCCCTAAATGAGTCATGCTAGTGATATAACAAAATGAATTTTTTTTTTTGATTTTTCAAGATAGGGTTTCTTTGTGTAGTCCTTGCTGTACTGGAACTCACTCTGTAGACTAAGCTGGCCTTGAACTCAGAGCTGCCTCTGCCTCCCAGTGCTGGGATTAAAGATAAGTACCACCCCCCCCAAATAAAATTCTTGTTTAGCTTTGCAATCTATGTGGTTCAAAATCTAATTTTACCTTTGACCTGACTCTCCTGAAAATATTATTTAATGGCCAGTTTTACAGCTTTGGAATTCCAAGGTCATGCAAACACTACTGTTTTGGCAAAACACTTGTGAATGGGGAAATCCAGACAGATATTCTTGACCACTCAGGGTAAAAAAGTGACACCTTATTCCACCAATACAAATAATAATTCCTGAAATTTTGCTGGAGTCTAGTTGTGATTTGACTCTGTAAGCTTTTAGAACATGATGGTGATGTTCTCAGGACTTGGTACAGAAAAATTTGGGCAACTCAGGGACCCAAACTGTACTGTGAGAATAATGCACGGTCTTTATAGGAACAATTCAGAATTTTCCAGCCATTTGACATGGAAATACAGTGTTATAGTCTACAAATGTGTTGGGTTGTTGAACTGGCTTTACTGAGACACATATAGTTCACCATCTTGGGCAAAAGTACAGGTAGATCATTAGCATAAGAATTTCTCAAATAAAAACAGATTTTTTTGAGTCACACTTAGACCTAAGATGGGAGCAGAATATCCTCACTGGTTGCAGTTACTACTGTGTGGAATCTCATGCCCACTTACCTTCCAAAAGTATGCACAAGGAAAGACCTCAGAAGCACACCAACTTACCTTGCACATCTTCCTGAAGGCAAGTGCCTAATGGAAGGAAATAAGCAGACGCTGGATCCCATTGCAAAATATAGCTTCTCACTGCTGGGAAAATATCATAGGTACACCCTGTACAATTCTCAAGACTCACACGGAAAGAAAAGCAGAAGCTGTTGTTCGAATCTTAGATGGTCTTTTAATAAAAAACCCAGAGCCAGATATCAGGGTGAAAGCTGAAAGAGCAGAGAAACAGAACAGCCAGCCACTAGTTCTTACCTTTACGAAATCCTCAGCCTAAAGAGAGTGAGTTCCTGTTTCCTCATGCCTTATATACTTTTCTCTGACCAGATATCACTTGTTGGATTAAAGGCATGTGTGCTTCTCAGTACTGGGATTAAAGGTGTCTGGCTCTGTTTCCAGTGTGGCCTTGAACTCACAGAGTTCCATACTGATCTCTGCCTCCTGAGTGATAGGATTAACAGTGAGTGCCACCACTGTCTGGCCTCTGTGTCTAATCTAGTGGCTGCTTCTGTCCTCTGATCCTCAGGCAAGCTTTATTAGGGTACACAATATATCACCACAAGAAGCCTCTTGGGATTTGTAATTTGCAGAAGCTTCTTGCATGAATCTTTTGATGCCTTTCTGAACTGGCCTGTCTGAAGCCAGGATGGCTGGAGTGAAACACAAAATATCACAGAATTGATTTAATGGCCCTTAACAGTTCCTCCTGAGCTGTGGGGGAACTCCTGGTCTGCATCCCTAAGCACCTCTGTGCTCATAAAGCTGTCAGTATTACCACTGGCCACCATCCTGATAGTGTTTGAGGCACACATCAAGAGAGGGGATGCGGTTTCTGAAGGGTTCTGGAGTATGGTTGTGGCAACCTCAGCCCTCAGTAAGTTTTGTCCTTTTTTTTAAATAGCACGCACCACATCTGGCTTCTTTAGAATCCTTCCTGTCAACACTGGTTTCACTTCTTTTGATTTGGAATGCTTCCCCATCTGTATAGAGCCATAATCTGAATATATTAAGGATATCTTCTTCTGCTAATCTCCAAGATTAACCAGTCTATCTCTCTCACCACCCTCCTCCCTCTGTCTCTCTCCCTCCATCTCTTTTTACTCCCTCCCTCCCATCTATTTCTTCATTGATACTGAAGAGTAAACCTAGAACCTTGTATATGCCCTCTTCCCAAGTTTTATACCAAACCCATTTTCTATTTTCTATTTTGAGACAGGGTCTTACTAAGTTACCCCGGGCAGTTTTGAACTCATTTTTAATGTAGGCTATCCTTTCTCAGCTTCTGGAGTAGATTTGTCTGCTATACTACCCTGACCATACCTGTATATTTCTTAAAGTTTATGTTTTCATAACTATTATTCTAGAGAAGCATGGCTCTACAGAAGCATGCTGTGAAGCACAGAGATCAGATACCATGACTTTTGAAGTCTGATTTTTTTTTGTATTCAGATAGGATCTCATTGTGTAAGCACAGGCTGGCCCTGATGTCATGGTACTACTTTCTGATACTCATTGCCTTAGTCTTTTGAGTGCTGAGATGAAGTGTGTGCATCACTGCACTCAGTGAGATTTTGAATTTGAATTTTGTTGTACCTAAAGCTCAGAAAATAAGAAAAGATTGGTGAAAGTAAATTGTAAAATATATAATAGTTTATTTATTCAATATATTTACTACATTATAATTTCAAACTAAAATTATTAACAAGGTGTGATATTATTTTCCTTTATAGATTAGACAATTCTGGTCATATGCTTACCTTGTACTTATAATATGTCTCAATTTTAATTATCTACTTATCAAGTAATTACAACCATGCCTGGATGGTTTTATGTTTCTCTCCAACTCTATCATACACAGCAAAGAAATTCCAGAATAATACCATGATAATTTAGCCGATAACTCCCTTATCTAGTCATTCATTCAAGCCCTTGTAGAGCACTGTATTGACAGAATTATTTCCTAGACAACAGGAATAAAAATCACCATACATTTTTGTCCACTAGAGATGGCAGACAATAAATAATAGTGAAATAAATGAATAAAAGTTTCAAACAATAATATAAGACAGAGTAAAGAAAGTTTGACATGATAGAGAAACTGACAGGTTGGATCAGACGGTAAAGGAGGAACTTCAGAACAAAAGCCTCAATGCCAAGAATCTAAATATACTTTGTTACTTTAACAACCAAACATCTACCATTCTGGTACCTGCATGTTATAAAGTGCTAAATGAGATATTTAACTGAGTTGTCATGGGTGAATATGCACCAGATTATTGTGATCATTACACTATCATTCCAAACAAGCACGAAACATGTAATGTTAATTGTATATATGTTTTCAGGGCTGACTATTTGGTGTTTGTCAGCCAGTTGGAGTGTTCTTTTCTATTGAATATTTTCCCATCCTACTCTCAGCAGTACTTAGTTGTCTGTAGTTCCTTGTGTGGAGCTGAGGCCTGGTGAGCTCTACTCCATCTACTTTAGATTTAATTGCAAGCAAATCATGCTCACTCAAGACAAATAGAAACTTTTAGAAGTATTATTTTCTGTGCTTATTAATTTTTAGTATCCTTTAGTTTTATCTTCCCTCTGAGACCAAGATCCAACTAACTATAGTTCTGTCAATAATCATCATCAGCACACAGTAGCACTAATTCAATGTGAAGCAGCATGCCACGTATTTTAAGTAAACAGCTTTATTCACTTCACACTCAAATCATCTCTATTACTTTGGGAAAATTGTTATCATGTAAAAATCAAGGATAGTAAAAATGAAAAGACTTGCCCATGATTCAAAGAGTACTTTGCAATGTATTTCATTTTGTGTTAAGACTCTTACACTTCTAAAATTATGGTTTAGTTCTGCAATCGTTGTCTACTGTTCTAACAAGTTTTCCACAAAGTAAGTAGTTTAAATCGACAACACTGTCAAAAATCCACTGGGCATATTTTAGCAGCCTGCTCCTGAGGTTTCTTTTCTATTATATTGATATGTATGTCTGCCCTTGTTTTAATACAATGTCACTTTAATTAATGTAGCTTATTAAAATCTGTCTCAAGGTGAGGTAGACTTGATTCCTTCCACTTTATACTTTTTGTTAGAAGTTTAGAATAATCTTCTGTCTGTTTTTACAAAACTATCCTGCTGAGATCTTTATAGGGATTGAGCTAAATTGTACATCAATTTGAAAAGAACTGGCATCCTTACTGTTTGAGCCTTACAATTCAAGAAGGATGTCTCCATGTCCTTAGATATTTAATTTCAATTTCAGTATGAGGTTACTATCAGCAAGAAAGACATATTCCCTTTTCTTTAGATTCATATACTTTATTTTTAGTTATTTTAAATTTGATTAAATTGTTAATGCAGTATCTTTGTGTTCACTGTCAATATCAGGAAATGTATTTTTTATGTTTCCTGGTATTATGTGATCATAATGAACTCACTTATGACTTCCAGGAAGGCTTTATTTTATTTTGTTTTCAGGTTTCTTAGAGTTTCCTGTGTGTATCTTCTGCAAATAGTGAATTTAATTTGTGTTTTCTGTCCTTTTAAATTTAAATTTTGTTGTCCTAATGTCTTGGACAAGACTCCCACTGTTACACTGAAAAACAGTCATAAAAGCTTGATGCTAGCGTGTTAATTAAGAGTCACAATACTTTTGATTGTTTATTAATCTTTTCATCAAAATATAGTTTTTTTAATGAAATAAAATTTTAGGATTATTATTTTATTAAAAATAACTTTTTCCAAGCTGAATAAGTTAACCTCTGTTCTTATCTTTTGGAAATATTTTTTCATGAACATTTGTTAAATTTTCTGATTTTTCCATATCAATTGATGAAATCTTCTAATTCATTTTTCTTGTTTTGTAAATACTGGATAATGCTGGTGGACATATCAGAGAAGCAGAAAATGGCAGTTGACTTCAGGGTGTCAGCCCACCAGGGGAATAATCTCTGATGTGTGAATAATCTCAGATAGGCAAGTTCCTGAGACCACAGACTCTAGAATGTCTTTTGCTTTTGCTGTGCTTTCACATGTTTGCTGGTGCCATCTTTCTCTGGTATTTGGTATGGTGTGAATGGGTATGGGGAGATCCCCAATGCCTGTAATGTAGTATGTTTATCTCATGGAAACATCCCTTTCTACTGGGCATTTTTACCTGTGGATTATTATGAAGATGATTTCTTACTAAGGTGTACTATTCAATTGGTAATAATAATGTTAGTTTAAATAAAGTTTTGATGATAATAAATAAAACAGAGTGTCAAACAGCAAGAACACATGAATTTCTATTGAGCAGCTGCATAGACTGCGACTTAGGTTAATGATTAAAAAAAAAATTGAGTTCCAGCAGCCAGGTTGACTTGAATTCTTTTAATCTTAATGTGGGAAGATGTGTTCACAGGTTTCTGAATGCATCATAGCTGTAACAAAGCTTTAAAAATAACTTAAGGTTGTAGTAGATGGTTTTGTCAAATAGCATCAAGGAGAAAAATTTAAGAAGGTAATCTAAAGTTTTAGAAACACACATAATTGAATGAGGAACTCACTAAGGTCAAGGAATAAATACAAAGCAGCTCAATTGTTACTAGCTGTTGTAATTTCCTTGCTAGGGTTGGTGGGTGATAAAGGTGATGATTAATTCCTTCTATCCATTTTTGTCCTCAATCTTCTGATACATGAAACTGTTGATGAGAGGGTACATACCCTAAAGACCTAAGGTAGAAGTGACTGATTTTTTTTCATATATAAAACTTTAGATTTGTAATTACTTTAAGTTCTTTATAAGATTACCTTTCAAGATAAGTAATAAAGTGATTGGTCCATCCTTTTTAAGTACAAAACACAGCCTGCCAGTAAAAGAATATTTTGCTTGCATACACACTGTTAATCTATTATAACAAGTTGCTTGGGTCTGGATATATGTGGGTTCTTAGAATAATTGGTTTTTCATATGTAATACATAAAATGTTTAATTGTGTAAAGGATATGGAAAATATGCTGTTTTTTTATTTGTATTCAGTGTAGTCATTCACTTGAAAAACAGAATGTAACCACATTGTAGTTTTATATTGCCTGAAAGATTTTGCTGGGGTTTATTAGCTTTAAGGGGAAGTATAAAAAAAGAGTTAAAATGAGTGAGAAAGAAAACATCAAGAATGAGAGTGTTAGAATAAAGATATCAAGAATAAAGATAGCAGGAAAAGGAAAACATCAAGAGAGACAGAAGGGACATTTCTGGATAGAAATAAGGATAGATAATATATAACACAGACGAATACAGAAGAATAAAGAAGGAAACTATAAAGAGAGAGTGTGAGTGTCTTTTTCCCTTAACCCCCTCAGATAGAAAAGTCATAGTATGTGCTGACTCCATGGATTCCCTTTGAGCCCTGCACTGGTGGAGGCTGGTCCCCTGGTCAGAAAAAGGATTACTACTCCCAGACCAAATATTCTGCATTAGCACCAAGTACTCTCACACAAACTGTGCACTACAATTCAATTGGTATCTCAAATTTCATTGTTGAAATGACAAGATTTTAAACAGGATATTTGGCATCCATATTTCAGATGGTCATCAACACACACACACACACACACACACACACACACACACACACACACACACACACTTTTAAGTGGCTACAGACTAAAAGGTTTCCATAGGCCCCGTGGTTCAATTATTCAAGAGAGAACTTCATAGACTCAAAGAAACTGCTGTAGTTGCTGTTTCTATTTTATTTTCAAGAGGACAGTTCAGGATCACCTAAGCAAAAGGAGTGGAATGACACGATGGAAGCATCTCAAATGCAAATTTTCAGTGTCTTCTCCCTGTGGAAAATCACTGTCTTTGTACAAAGTAGTAAAGTTCACTGTGCTCACAAACATAAGATTTTTTTATTGGGGTTCCATTCTACATGCATGATTTAGTAGACTCTCCTCTTCCTCAGACATCAGACTGGATCAAGAACTGAGCTTCTAATTTTTATTTTTATGTATTCTTCTTTCATATCCTGACTGTGGTTTCTCCCTCCCTCCACTCTTTCCATTATCCCCAACCTACCTTTATCCCAGACTCACTCCTCCTCCATTTACCTTCAGAAAAGAGCAGGCTTCCCAGGGATATCCACTGAACACAGCATAGCAAGTTACAATATGACTAGGCACAAACCCTCATATTAAGGCTGGACAAGGAAACTTAATAGGAGGGAAAAGTCCTCATGAACAAGCAGAAGAGTCAGAGACAACCCTCCCCCTCACTGTTAGTAATCGAACAAGAACACCAAGCTAACATACATAACATAGTCAGAGGACTTATTGCAGACCCATGTAGGCTCCATGATTATGCAAACTTGTACAGTCACTTTGGAAATCAATATGGTGTTTTTTCAGAAAATTGGTAATTGATCTTTCTCAAGATCCAGCTATATCACACTTGGACATATACTCAAAAAACACTCCATCCTACCACAAGGAAACTTGTTCAACTATGTTTATTGTAGATTTATTCATAATAGCCAGAAACTGAAAACAACCTAGGTGTCCCTCAACCAAAAAATGGATAAAGAAAATGTGTCACATTTACATCATGGAGCATTGCTTAGCTTAAACAAACAAACAAACAAACAAACACACAAACAGAAAAGAACTAAGCTTCTTAACTTTCATTTGACCAAACTATTAACTAGTCCTCATCCTGAGGTTCTTTAAGGTTCCTAACAAGAGCCAACTTATATTATGTAACAGTGATAGTCTAAGGATCCAAGGGGCTCGTGAATGTTGATGACACTTCTGTAACACAGAGAGTTCAAGAACTTGACAATAAACCTAGTATAATGGATTGACAATATATTATTTATTAATCACAAGGATTGATTATCAAACATTGAATCAGGTTTGATATCTGAAATAAACTCTCCTGAATCATGCATGGAAACTAGTCTTACATATAGCTGAATTTTATTTTTTTAACAATTTGTTAAAGGCCTATGTTGTATCTATATTCATGAGAGAAGTTGACCTTCAGATCTATTTGTTTTTATTTTTAATACTGTCCTTGCCTGATTTTTGTATAAAAACTAGCTTTTTAAAACAAGTCAACGTGTTTCCTTTTTTTCTGTTTTCTGGATGAAGTTATGCAGAATTGACAGCAATTTTTATTTAAATATTTGGTAGAATTTTTCAGTAAAGCAATCTGTGTCTAGAGATTTCTTTTGGAGGGAATATTTAGACTGTGAATTCATTTTGTTTTTAACAGTTCTTGAGCTATTTAAATTATCTGTTCCATGTTGAGTGAGCAGTAGACTGTGTTTTACATTTCTCCAAAGTTGTAAGACTTATGTATTGAGTTGTTTTACTTCTTTGTCACCCATTTGAATTTGGTAGGGACATGGTAATATCTCTAGCTTGGTTTCAGGTATTGGTAGTTTGTAATTTCTTCAAAAATATTGTTAAAGTCTTTTTCACCTTTCAGTACATGATAAATTTAAACAAGTGAGACCTATACATTTTTCTTTAGACTTGCATACTTCATTATTTCCTCTGTTTTAAATTCTATTCAGTCACCAATCAATCTCATTGCTGTCTTCAAAGAATCAGCTCTTTGCTACATTAGCTTTCTCTATTGCTCTGGTTCTAATTTGATTTATGTTATACATATATAATAATGTATTATATATATTATAATGTATTATATATATAATCAGCTATGCACTTTTATTTGGATTTATTATTCATCTTCAACTTGAAATAGGGATTTACATAATTTCTTTACTTGTATTCCACCACATTTGTTTCTTTCCTCAACTTTGTGATCAAGTCCATGACAAAACGTAATTCACAAGAGGAAGAGTTTATTTTGGCTCATGATTTGAAGAGCACTTAATCATGGCTTGGAAGTCATGGAGGGAGGAGCATCTCACAGCTGTTGTAATAGAAGCTTGCTCATATATTAGTGGATAAGGATGCAGAGAAAAGAAAATATCAGTGGTCAGCTGATTTCCACTTTTATCCTTTTTCTTTGCCATCCTATGTGATGCTAGCAAGATTGGTCTTCTCACCACAGCTAAACCTCTTGAACCACATCAAGAGGTGTGTTGCCTTGGTGATTCCAAATCCAGTCTCATTATCAGTTAAGATTAACCATCAGACCTATATATTTTGATGTGTTGAATTTTTATTCAGTTAATTTAGGTTTCTCTTTCTGTTTGTCCTTTCTGTAATATATGCAGCATTTAAAAGTGTGCTATTGTGTTTTCTAATGATACAACATCACATATTAGTGAAGTAGTCAAGCAAATAAATTTACTTAGCTTCAGAGATCTAATACAAGTTTGAGGTACAACACTTTGTGCTATCTATCCTGCTTGTGGATAGATTCATATTGTGAGGAATGAGAAGGGTTTCTATGTGTGTGTGAGTGTGTGTGTGTGTGTGTGTGTGTGTGTGTTTACTTTGTCCCCTTTCTTTAAAAAGTCACGATGATTACTTAATGAAGGATCCACCCAGTAATCATCCAAACTTACTTTCCCAATTCATCTCCTCTAACAAAACTATTGCATTAGTTCTGTTTTTTTTGGGGGGGGGATTTATTTTATTTTATTTTACAATATAATTCAACTTTACATATCAGTCATAGATTCCCCCGTTCTCTCCCCTCCCGCCCCACCCCCCTCCACCCCGGCCCACCCCCCATTTCCATCTCCTCCAGGGCAATGACTCCCTCGAGGATTGAGATCAACCTGGTGGACTCAGTCCAGGCAGGTCTAGTCCCCTCCTCCCAGGCTGAGGCAAGAGTCTCTGCTAAGCCCCAGGTTTCAAATACAGCCAATTCATGCACTGAGCACAGGACCCGGTCCAACTGCCTGGATGCCTCCCAGACAGATCAAGCCAATTAACTGTCTCACCCATTCAGAGGGCCTGATCCAGTTGGGGGCCCCTCAGCCATTGGTTCACAGTTCATGTGTTTCCATTCGTTTGGCCACTTGTCCCTGTATTCCATCCATCCCTGGTACCAACAACTCTTGCTCACATAAACCCTCCTCCTTCTCGCCGATTGGACTCCTGGAGCTCCACCCGGGGCCTGACCGTGGATATTTGCATCCAGATGCCCTTCAACCGAAGACAGGATAAATAAACTGTGGTATATATACACAATGGAATACTACTCAGCAGAGAAAAACAATGACATCATGAGGTTTGCAGGCAAATGGATGGATCTAGAAAAAATCCTCCTGAGTGAGGTAACCCAGACTCAGAAAGACAAACATGGTATGTACCCACTCATAGGAGAATCATAGTTGTGGAACAAGGATGACTGGATGGCTACTCACAACACCAGGGAGGTTACCTGGAAAACAGGACCCCAAGAAAGACACGGGGATCGCACAATGACAGAGAAATGGATGAGATTTACATGAACAGTCTGGATGTGAGTGGAGGTAATGAAGGGCGAGGGGTGAGGGAAAAAGAACTTGGGGGAGCGGGAGATCCCAACTGGATCAAGAACAGAGAGGGAACACAAGGAATGTTCATGGCAAATGAAGATCACATGAGAATAGGAAGAAGCAAAGTGCTAGAGAGGCCCACAGAAATCCACAAAGATGCCCCCACGATAGACTGCTGGCAATAGTCGAGAAATAGCCCGAACTGACCTACCCTGGTGATAGGATGGTCAAACACCCTTAGTTCTGTTTTTTAAAGGCTGCATAACAGTATTTAAAGTGAAATGTGAGTTTTGAAAGGGTCAAACCAAAACTATAGCAATTTTTAAAACTCTTCAACTATTTGGAGATTTTCTTGTGATCATATCAGTAACTGTGCTAAATATAGCATATGTTATATAGTTTGTTTCCACCTAAAATTCATAGGTCCCATTCTAAAGAAGGGAAAATTATTGTCACAAAACTGAGAAATGTTAGTAACATATAGTATTTTAAAGTTCTTTTCATTTGAAACCCTATAGCAGTATAAAAAATAAATCATTTTTTATGTCAGTCCCTCCAAACAATCAAACTAATAAAAGTAAACACAAGACAAAATGTATACTTCATAGTTAAATATTTTCTATATCAGTTCACAGTTTCATGTACCTACATACTTTTTTAGTGTGTGTAGTCTTCAAAAAGCCGGTAGTAGTCAAAGCACTATGGAACTTTACGAAACATATGCAAGGACACTCTCCCAGCACCATTTTTTTTTTTACAATTTGTTCTTACAATATCCAGAAAAATTAATTTGTATGTAACATACAAACATATATATGTATATGTATATGTGTATATATATATATATATATATATATATATATATACTGTATTCTGCATTTAGAGATCAACATGCCATGAATATTTTAGAGAATGAGAACTTTCATCAGAATAAATTGTTTTTAACATCTATACTCATTGTTTTACAAATTTTATTGACCACAGTATCAATTTCTTTATATGATATTTAACCCATTCCTTAACTCTGCCCACTCAGGATCTAAGACTCAATGAAGATAGCTAATAAGTTTCCTTTTCTATTTTAATTAGGTAAAACAACTTGGTCATTTCTAAACCACAAGTTTTATAGCTTATTTTTCATCAGCTAATTTGAGATACTATTGTTAAAGCTATGATACTACTAAAAAGTCATTGTCTATTATAGTTCATTAATGTTTACAAAGCATTAGATATTAACAATAAAATTGATTAGTATATACATACACTATATGTATGACATGGTTTCCATTAACTAAATTTTATTCAATATATGTCCATTTTCTTCTTCCCTTCTTACCAGGACAGATTGTGGTTTTTTTTCACTATTTATCACTCACAGTAGCAATGCTAATAGCTACTATCAACTTTCCCTATGTGCCAAGTTGATTGCATAGATTTTATCTTCATAGAAGACCCATGAGATAATATTATGATCGTTTACTACCAGGGAGGGAAACATATCACAGAGAGGTTTGAAACCACCTGTTCCCAAATCCCCCCCCCACACACATACACACACACACACACACACACACACACACACACACACACACACAATTCTTCAACAATATTCTCTATTTGTAATGTAGGAATTGTTTGCTATGTATTTTTAAAACACATTTTATATGGTGCTGAACTCGTAGGTCCAGAAGAAGTTGCTCAGTTGCTCCCTGTTAAGCTGGCTGAAGTAGTAGAGCAGATGTCTACTTAGATCCAGACAGATGCTCTGCAGAGAATCCTCTTTTCTCCTTTAGTCTGCTAAATCAGAAGAAGTAGAACATCTTTTCCTTGTCAGTGTAATCGTTTATCTTCCGTGTTAATCAGCCTTCCATGTCTATATCTTGCCCCTGTGAGAGACTGGTGTCCTCCTGAGTCTCATAGTCATTGATCCTTCAGTTTAAATCCCTAGAGATAGCTGCTATATCAATAACATCCTACGGCTATTTTCTCTTCAAAGTCATCAAAGAGAGGGCTGTTTATTTGTCCATTGTGATAGCTCAGTAGGTTAAAACACATGCTGTAAAACATGTTGACCTTGAATTTTATTCCCAGAACCCATGGAAAGGTAGGAGAGTACAAAACCGACAAGGTTGCCCTCCGGTCCTCATATACATTCCATGACACTCATGTAACACATATGATGCACACACAAACAAAGGATAATATAATTTAAAAAATTTAAAACAACGGACAATTGAGATAGAAGAAATGTGAAGGTTAGAATTTCAAGAATTTGTTGACTACTTTAAATATAAGCAATACATGAGGAAAACAGAAGAGTCTAGAGCGACTCTATGTTTTGTTTTTTTTATTTTTTAATTTTAAAAACTTGGATCAAGAACCATCATGTTTAATGTTAAAATAATTATGAAGATGAACATCCCTAACATTTATTGGAAACTTATTACCTATCAGACACAATTTTTATATCTCTTTCCTATTAACTAATTTAATTCTTAGGCAAAAAATACTAACTTCTTTATTTTGCAAATATATACATAGAATAGGGGGAGATTAAGCAACCAATTTCTGGACAAAAGATTGCAAATGAAAAGGAGATCCAAAGAGTGCTAAGATACCACGTTTAAGTCTCTAATTCACTGAGCATGCTCAGTTTCCCACAATAATGTAGTGTGTTCCTGTAAATGTGGTGTTAATTCTAGCCTTACCCCATGAACTACCTTCTGACCCAAGTGGTTCCTGAGGCTCAAAAGAGGACTATCAATTAACACATTACTCCATGAGGTGACCCTGAGTCTGAATGAGGACAACTGGCTCACGTGCCTTATCTCTTCTGTATAATCTGCTTTGTCCTTCACCTGAATTATGTGGATAACTGTGAGGAACAAATAAATAATAGCTGAGAAAATATATACATTTATTTATAAACCTTTTTAGATGTCAAACTAAAATTACTTTTTGATGTACTGTAAAGACATAGAAAGGAAGAAAATAAAATCTAAACAAATACTACAAAACTTTTGGATGTGTGTTTTTAATTTTTCCAATAATGAAATAAGTATTTATTATAGTTATTACTGTGTGTGTATATATGTATGACTTGAGTATCAGAGCACAACTTTTTGGGAGCTGGTTCAACGTTTCTACATTATGACTTCCAGAGATTTAATTCAGGTCTCTAAGCTTGCCTGGCATGTGCTTTTACACACCAAGCAATTTCATTGACCTTTTTCCACTAATAGTATTGAATTAATTAATTAAATGCACATAAGGCAAATACCACCATGATCTTGGTGTGTATTCTTACATTTATTTCTTAAGGACTAATTCCCAAAATGGGATTGCTGAATGAGTTCCTTAAGACTTTGAGATATATTTTCAACTCTTTTACTTCAAATGATCATAGTCTCTAAATTAAACTTTTAGGATTTACTTGACATCTTTTCTTACATATGTTTTCTACCACAGTCCCTCAGACTGCTATTTGTGTCCAGAAGGATCCTCAAATAACAATAAACATGCAAGTCAAAATTTTACCTGTTTTCATTTTAATAACAGAGGATAAACTTCTTATATTATACTGGAGGATAAAAGTGGGACTTGAAACACAGTAATTACTTTGAAGTCTACTGTGGCTCTTACATAGAAGAAGGCCATGAGATACTCTGGTAAACTCCAGAAATAGTGGAAGGAAATTGTACTGTGGATAGGGGATAGTGTGTCATAAAGAGCTGTGTGGAAAAGTCTGCTTACTCCAACAGTTTGTGGAAGAAATTGAATATTTTCCTTAAAGACACTTTATTTGGTTTCCTTCAGAAAAAAGTCCATATTTTATTGCTGTTTGGAGTCATTGATGGTTTGTTTAGAATTGTTGGAATGGCTTATCTTAATTCAGTATGTGAAATTGGGATACCAAGTTGCCTGTTCTATGCCCTTATTTTTCTATGTATAGATACAAGGCATGGTTTGATTATCTGTTCTCACTCATTCTCTTTTTACCTTGTTACTCCCTCCACATTGGCTGGCCTTGTTTTTTTCCAAATTGTGCAGGTGTCCTTCTAGGTCAAGGTATATGATGCTTCCTCCACACTCTATTGGTAGACAATTATAAATGACTCATTTTTATGACCTTATAACTGTCATTGTCAATATTAGGTTTTCACAAAGTTCAGTGTATTAGCTCTTCATTCAAAGGCTTGTCATCTATGCTTTATTCTAGGATTAGCCATACTAAAGTTCTATAACTATTTCTGATTTATATTTATGGGCCATCTGATATAGACATGTGGTCATTCTCCCTATTTTTTTACTGACAGGCGGTACTGTTTCCAGCTTGAGCTGGATTATTAAGTTGGTGATTAAAAGGATGAATGAATGAATGAATGAATGAATGAATTTTATACACCATCTTAACACCTTCATTTTTAGTCTATACCGTGATCTCAAAAAATTATTCCTGGTGATTTATTCATCAGACCTCAAAGTTTCCAAACAAAAATAGTTTTCTCGGATCCTCTTTATAATGCATGCAAATCTCCACACCATCAAGCAAAATATTAATAATCTCCTTAAAGGAAGCAAGCTACTACAGGCTGACATATTCCCTCAGGAATGGGACAAGACACTTGTCGTCGGGTGCTGCAGGAATAGAAAAAGTAGAGAAAAAAAGACAAAAAGACCAGCTTTTGCTATGAAGGGCACACACACACACACACACACACACACACACACACACACATACATACACACACACACCTCAGTGTGTATGTGAGGACGACCATTAAGATATTTCTCTTTCGGGGCTGGAGAGATGGCTCAGCGGTTAAGAACACCGGCTATTCTTCCAGAGGTCCTGAGTTCAATTCCCAGCACTCACATGGTGGCTCACACCCATCTGTAATGAGATCTGGTGCCCTCTTCTGGCCTGCAGGGATACATGCAAACAGAACATTGTATACATAATAAATAAATAAATCTTTAAAAAAAAAGATATTTCTCTTTCTTAAGCAATAAAGATAGGCAGTGAAAGATAGGTGTGAGCACATCCTGTGGGGCATTGATAACAGTCACACATGGTGTTCCCAATCCCAGTATGAAATGTAAACATGCAAGCCATGGCATTTTTAAGTGCTACTCTGCTTACTGTCTGAAATAAGGGAAAGTGCTTCTGTAACTCACCCCATATAGAGGATGGGTTACTGTTAGTGCTCTGACTGCTCTCCTTCAATTTAAACTCCCTGGGGAATTATTCTAAAGATACCAGTAAAGCACCATAATAATACCTCTGTAAACATAGCTGCTTCTACTGCATCTTGACATCTGTGAGTACAGATCTGTCTTAGTTCATCCCTAAATTTCAGTACACTTTCAGATGGTAGAAGGCGGCTGGAAGCACAGAAGTTCTCCTTCCCCAACTTTCTTCCTTTTCTGGTGTCCTTAGAAGGCAGCCTGGTTGGGGAAGTAGGAGTGTGCTGCTAGGGGCCCTGGGGCTCATACACACTGAGTTTTGGGCCTCTGGCAAATTGTCTTCAAGTAGATAAACTTAGAGCATCATAACTCCTCTGAATTCTCTATACTCCACCCCTACTCCAATTCTATCTCAGGACTAAAATAAAATGTATTTTTAAAGTGTATTCCTTGAATATATAATTCTAAGGATGCACACTTCTCTTTTTTTTCTCAAAGTTGTGTAGACACCTGGGATATACCCTGCTTTCTTACTCAACATACTGTCAAGGTTGGACCACTCATTGTAAGGTAAGGGCTAAATATTTTAATATCATTTAAGCTCTTCTTAAATCTTTATTTATTCTTTTACTCTCATCTTCCATCATAATTTATTCATTTTGAATGTCCTTCAGATTCTAAAATTTGTTCTTTTCAGAAATTTGTGTGGCTCATCTGTGTGTAATATTGACAAATGCTTCATTGGATAGGTCCTGTTCCCATATCCATTTACTGATGAGGATGCTGAGAACCATAGTACAGAAATGTTTTGCTGCAAATTAAACCTTTGTTAAATCTGTCTTCTGGTGTGGGCCTGTTTGTGTTTGTGTTTGTGTGCATGTGCATGTGAGTGTGTGTGTGTGTGTGTGTGTGTGCATGCATGCACATGAACACACTCCCCCATGCATACACAGGCATTACACAGGCATTTGGAGGCCAGAGGTCAATTGACTGTTCCCCTAATTGCTCTCCACATTATGTTTTGACAGAGTTGTTTTCTAAGCCTGGAACTCACTGGCATAGCCTGACTGATCAGAGAGCAAGCCCCAGCGGTCCTTGTGCCTTTCCTTTCCAACAGTGGTTTCACAAACATGGGTTGTTGCATCCAACTTTTTTTCTAAAATAAATTTATTCATTTATTTTTGATCCTGGTCACAGTTTTTCCTCTCTCCTTTTCTTCTATTCCCTCACCCTACCTCCTCTCAGTCTTCCCCCACCCCCACCCCAGATCTACTCCTCCTCTGCTTCAGTTTAGAAAAGGGTAGTTCTCCTATACATATCAACAAAGGATAGCATATCAAGTTTCAGTAGGACTGAGCTCCTCTCCTTGTATATGGCTAGAAAATGCAACCCATTATGAGAAATAGGTTCCCAAAAGCCAGCCAAAGCATTAGCAACAGACACTGCTCCTACTGTTAGGAGTTTCACAAATAGACCAAGCTACACAATGTCAGATATATGTAGAAGGCTTGATCAGTCCAATGCAGACTCCCTGGCTGTCAATTCAGACTCTGTGAGCTACAATGAGCCCAGGGTAGTTGTTTTTTGTGCATTTTCTTATGATGTCTTTGACCCTCTGGCTCCTACAATCATTCCTCCCTCTCTTCAGCAATATTCCCCATACTCAGCCTAATGTTTGGCTGTGGGTTTCTGCATTTGCTCCCATCAGTTACTGGATTAAGGCTCTCTGATGACAATTGGGATAGTTACCAATCTATGAGTATAGCAGATTATCCTTAGGCATCATTATGTTGACTTATTTTATCCGATTGTATTTTGTTCTATCTTAGGTCTCTGGGCCATCAAGACTTTGTGCCCTGGCACTCCAGGAAGTGTTAGGTGTGGGCTCACTCTAATGGCATGTGTCAAACTGAGGGCTGAAGTCAATAAAATAGAAATAAAGAGAATAATACAAAGAATCAACGAAACAAAGAGTTGGTTCTTTGAGAAAATAAATAAGATAGACAAACCCTTATCCAAACTAACTAAAAGACAGAGAGAATATCTAAATTAACAGAATTAGAAATGAAAAGGGAGACATAATAATACACAGCGAGGAAACCCAGAGAATCATTAGTTTATACTTTAAAAACATGTATTCTACAAAATTGGAAAAATCTAAAAAAATTAGACAAATTTCTTGATAGAAACTATGTATCAAAATTAAGACAAGATTAGATAAACAATTTAAATAGACCTATATTCCCTAAGGAAATAGAAATGGTCACTAAAAGTCTCCTAATCCCTCCCCACTGCACCAAGGCTGCACAAGACCTCACACCACAGGCACCTGGCTCCCCAAATCCTGCCCATGTACCAGGGACAGATCCTGACCCCCCTGCCTGGGTGCTCCCCAAACAGTTCAAGTCAAACAACCGTCTTCCATATCCAGAGTGTCTAGTCCAGTCCCATGGGGGCTCCACAGCCACTAGTCTACAGTTCATGGAGGGTGGGAGGAGGCAGGAGGGGGGATCTGTGAGTGGTATGTAGAATGAGTAGAAAATTTCTTTGCCAAGTACTTTCTTCACCAATCTCACGAGGAGGAGAGGGAGCATGCTGAGAAACTGATGAAGCTACAGAACCAACGAGGTGGCTGAATCTTCCCTGCGGGATATCATGAAACCAGACCATGATGACTAGGAGAACGGGCTGAATGCGATGGAGTGTGCACTGCAATTGGAGATGAGTGTGAATCAGTCACTACTGGAACTGCACAAACTGGCTACCGACAAAAATGACCCCCACTTGTGTGACTTCATTGAGACCCATTACCTAAACAAGCAGGTGAAATCCATCAAAGAACTGGGTGAGCACGTGATCAACCTCCACAAGATGGGAGCCCCTGAAGCTGGCCTGGCAGAACATCTCTTTAACAAGCACACCCTGGGAAACAGTAATGAGAGCTAAGCTGACTTCCCCAAAGCCACAGGTGACTTTACTGGTCACTGAGGCCATGCATGCATGCCGGGCTGCCTTTATCTTTTCTAAAAGTCGCACCAAAACATTCACTTAAGTTCTTTAATTTGTACCATTTCTTCAAATAAAGAATTTTGGTACTCCCCCAAAAACATTCCTAATAAATAAAAATGAAAAAAGAAAAGTCTCCTAACCAAAAAGAGCCCAGTGTCAGATGGTTTCAGGGCAGAATTCTACCAGACTTTCAAAGAAGAGCTAATAACAATGCTCCTCAAATTATTCCACAAATAGAATTTCAAATTATTTTTAAGAAGGCACAGCAATCCTGACACCTAAATCAAACAAAGACTCAAAGAAAGAGAATTACAGACCAATTTCCCTCATAAACATTAATGCAAAAATACTCAATAAAATGCAAACTGAATCAAGAAACACATAAAAAAGATCCACCATGGTTAATAGGCTTCACTCCAGAGATGCAGGATTGGTATAACATGCAAAAATATGTGAATGCAATCCACCATTTAAACAAACTGAAAGAAAAACACCACATGATCATCTCACAAGATGTAGAAAAAGCTTTTGACAAAATCCAACACTGCTTCATGATAAAAGTCTTGGAGAGATCAGGGATACAAGGGATGTACTTAAAGGTAATAAAAGCAATATACAGCAAGCTGACAGCCAATGTCAAATTACATGGAGAGAAACTCAAAGCAATTCCACTAAAATCAGGAACAAGACAAGGTTGTCCACCCTCTCCATTTATTCAATAAAGTACTTAAAGTTATACCTAAAGCAATAAGATAACAAAAGGAGATCAAGGGGATACAAATAGGAAAAGAAGACGTCAAAGTATCATTATTTGCAGATGATGTGATAGTGTATATAAGCAACCCCAAACATTTTATCAAGGAACTACTACAGTTGATAAACACCTTTAGTGGAGTGGCAGGATACAAGATTAACTGGAAAAAATCAGTATCCCCGTTATATACACACAATAAGCAGGCTTAGAATGAAATCAGGGAAATGATATCTTCACAATAGCCTCAAATAATATAAAATACCTTAGGGTAACTCTCACAAAGCAAGTGAAGACCTGTATATCATCCAGCTTTTTATATGGGTTCTGGGGACCCAAACTCAAACCTTCATATTAGCACGGGAAGCAACTTTCCTGACTGAGCCATCTCCCCAGCACTTCAATTTGCTCGTTTAAGACAGAGTCTCACTCTATAATCCAGGGTTCAAACTCACACATACTGACTTCGTACTCACAGTGATCCTCCTGTATTTATTTCCTGACTCCTTGGCAGCCATGATATGAGAAGAGGCAACTATGTGCTTATATAGATTGGTCTGTTCACTTGCACTGTTGTGATGCCAATTCAGGCAGGTGGGAACACATATGGAGCAGACTAGATTCACACTTGAATCCTAAGGACAGACCAACTGGACATGAAGACTGAAGCAGAGCTGTGATAGTCAACTATAGCAACATTGGTGACAAAAAGAGGATGCTGCTTGGATTCAGGACAATATCTTTATACATCAGTATGATGGAATACTTAATGCAGTGTGAATCATCTTTAACATGTATCTTAAATACTCTTGCAATCAGTTTATATACAGGAGCTTCCCCTTGAAAAAAGATGAATAGTATCCAATCTGCATTTGAAATAAAAATGATTAATAAATCCTAACTTTATTCTATAATGGAATATAATGTGGTATTTTGAAATATATATTCAATGTGGCATGATTAAATCAAAATAATTAACATGTTCTCTCTTATCTATCATTTTTTAAAGGAAGGCATTTCAGATCCACTCCACTCTTTCTATTTTAGAATATGCAGTATGTTATTTTGAGTATAGTTACTAAGCTTTTTAATATTATCTTTGTAAACTTGTAGAAATTTCAAATGGTAGAAACTGGAAATGTGGAACTGTTTGGAACACAGCCTCTAAGGGAAGGTATGAGCTGTCCCTAAGGCCATAGGGATGTATAGCTTGTGTCTGGTAAGGTTATGAAATGTGGAAATATTATAGAAATGATAGGAAAAGGGTACAGTATTGAATCTACTTTTAAACTAAAAAAGCAACTACTAGTCTTAAATATTTTACATTGGTATGGATTTTTGTATATTGATACAAATATAAGATTATGATTCTTATACTGTGCATATGTTTCTACTCCTGTTCAAGGTATTGTACCTATGCAACTCATTTAACAATGTAATGTAAATTTCTTGTCCTTGAAAGTTATTATTACAAACTATTTAGGATAATTAATAAGCACAGGTTAGTAATTATTCATCTATAATAATCAAACTAGTAGTCATGTTAGGTGTGTTTTCAAGGCCAAACAGATAAATTTTACATGGACATGTGGTCTTTAAACACTTCAGAGATCTACATTTTATGGCATTTAAGATGTTTTAATAACATAAAGCTTTTCATGACAGTGAGACATGTCTGCTCCTGGCAGTACCAATTTACTTTAAAAGAGGATGACAGGCTTTGAAAGAACCTTCATGTGGAACTTATTTTCATTTGTGGCAAAGTTAGCCACTGGGCAAAGAAACTGCCCTTGCCTCAATGACTAACAGAATGCTTTCCATATTGGACAAGCAGGAAACAGAAGAAAGCAACTGCCAAACATTTCCAAGACAAGGTAGAACAGTCCTTCAAAATACCTGCTTCACAGAAAAGTCTGTCAGATATTCTAGGCCTCTAGGCTAAAGCTAGATGCCCCAATGCTGCAGAGAAAACTTGGGAGACTGTCCAGGCAGCCAAATGTCTGTCATTTCTATAGTTTTGGAAGTTGTTTGCTCTGCATTTCCTGCTTACTTAGGTAACATTGTATTTTTCTCTGATGGGATTGAAGACTAGATAATTATAGTTACAGTTTTCCTTGTTTCCAAATTCAGAAAAGAAAATCACAAAAGAGGTGTAGAGTGTATAAGGTAGATAGACATAAAAGATTAAGTTGTTTAAGAAGGTGTTTTAAGGTCTAAAAAGATATCTTTATGATGGTAAAACAAATTCGGATAGAAAATAGTTTAGGTATAAAACTTTAAACTCACTAAGATAGGATAGATAATTCAGTACTTTCTTTGAATTTGCCAAATATAAATGGACTGTATAAGGTACATGTAATTCTTACCTGATCATTGTTCTTATTGTATATTGTTTTACTATATTAGAGTTAAAAATCTTTCCTTTTTATTTAGACAAAAAGGGGAAAATGCTGTAGGATATTTTGATCACACTCTGACATTCCTGAGACTTCACAATGATGTTATACCTTGAATCTGATCAGCGGGTGAAAACAGTGATTAGCTGACCAGAACTGGCTATAGAAAAGTCAACAGTTTGGATAGAAAAGACACACAGGGTGAGTTTTCTTGGTTCTGGGATGAGGGAATAGACATGTCTCTTGCAATGTCTCCAGCCAAAAAGCAAGGTCAGCTCATTGTTACTCAGCCTCTCTGATTCAAGGTATAACTTTATAGGGCAGTCTCAGAAGTGTCAGAGTGTGATCAAAATATTGCACGACATGAACACTATAGTAAATGAGTTTCTATAAATGAGTAGTTGAGGAGTTAGGGCTTTTGCCTTCAGGTCTTTCGTGTAAGAGTTCTGATTAGGTGCATGGTGTCAGAGTCTTCTCACATTTTATAAACTGTTTGATTTTGTAGTTATGTAATTGCATTTTTGTGTTTAAGAGTGTTTCTGAAACTAGTAAATTGATTAATTGATATTAATAGCTTAGGTTTATATCATAAAGTCCAGGGTAAGAGCCTGGAAATGTGATTCAGTTATAAAATACTTGCCTAGCATGTGCAAATTCTGGGTTTAAGCTAGTCAATTAAAATTAAATCAAGATTAATGGTTTTGTAGTATCAGATGTTGTTAAATTCCCAAATACAGTAGTCAGATATATCAATCACCTCCAGTGCTATAAGATCACAGTAATTACTAAAGTGGTACAACAGGACAAATTTTGTTAATTATTTTCCTAGCTCTAACTATCATGGAAGGATAAACCAGGGAAATTTTGGGTTGGTACATGCTACTATGGTTTGAATTCCACGTAAGATATTTCCTTTATTCATACTCTTCTGTACCACACACATCTTTGAGCATGTGATTTTTCTAATAGCTGCTTAAAAAAATGAAGTGAAAATGGACAGTGGGATAGCAAGGTCTGGGTTATTTCATCTGACTCAGCTCACCAATTCCACAGTAGGAAATAGAAGACAAGACATAACAAAGGAGAGTATTTTACTCTTTGTCTGAGTAAGTGCATGAGGACTATGGAATCCCAAGCTTTAAGAAAGCCAGTCTTGACTTCTGGTGAATACAGTCTTTATTTCCATTGCTGGCCTGAATGTTACATAGAACATGCACATAGAGACAAGCTGTTTCTACATCATATATGACTAAACCCCATTGCATGTTGTAGCTACAAATGACTGCTTCAAGATGTGTTGAACAAATAAGGATGTGTTTAACAAAAAGAAAACCAGCACAAATTATGCCTGACTCATCCACTAAAAGAATAATGTGTCAGAAGACATCAGAAATGCACACAACTCAGTAAACTGACACATATTTACTCTATTTATGATCTGTGACTTGGATATATAAAGGACAACAAGAAGTTCTACCTTCAGTGAAAGCATGATCTGGGGAATGATAGGACAATATGTCAGTAAGTATAGAAAAGTCAATCACAGAACTAATAGGTGAGTCTATGACATGTCAGAGAGATGAAGTGAAGATTGGGCAAATGAGTTCTAGAGAAGGTACTATCTATGCTAGGTTCGGAGAACATGTTAAAACAAAAGACAGAACAGGAAAAAATAATGCTTGTGTCTTAGTTCACTTGTTCTTTTATAGAAAAACACCCTAGCTTGAGTGATATAGCAATCACTGAAATTTATTTCTTACAATTCTGAAGAATACGAGGTCGAAGGTCAGGTACCTGCAGCTGCAGTGTTCAGGGAAGAGTCTTTCTGAACATCATAGAAGGCTCTTTCTTGCTATACCCTCACATGGCAGAAGTAGTAAATAATAAGCTCCCTTGTGTCTTTCTGCTCTTTGGTCAAAGTTACTAATCTCAGTCATGAAGCTTCACGATTGTTAAGTTTCTCTAAAAATAATTGTACCACTATTGTATCAATGGGATTATGGCCTGCTTTATATAACAGAACACATACCTGGTACCATTAACAGAGAAAGGAACACATGTTGTTTTAGTACATAAGACAGAACCTCCTATTTTTCTTCTTTTAATCAGACATGGCATGAAACTATCCTCTATCTTCTTATCTTTTTAACCAGAGGTTGCATATCAGAAATTTCATCAGAGAAGCTTCATTTAGCAATAGATTGCAATTAACACAGAGATCACAACTGGTCAACATGCAGAGAATAAGAGCCTCCAGAGTGCACAGCCCTAAATGGGACATTTATATCATCACCTTTCTTCTAAAGTCACTGGAATCATTAAAGAAGAATTGGTAGAAAAGTATAAAAGTCATAGGTTGTAGACAGATACTACAAAACAGTGCTTTCTATACTTAAAAGGGGAGCTTTTGAACACTCAGGAACTGTGACTGTATGTCCAAGATCTGCATAGGATCAACGCAGTCAAAATATTAGCATGAACTATGGAGGGACTCATAAAGTTTTATCACTATCTGAGAAGCTATTTGCAATGGATGGCTGCTAGAAATGGAATGGTCATTTTTCTACAATAACTAGGACCCTAAGAGGTTACTCAGGATCCAGCCAATGGTCCCATACTGGTAGCACTATGTAGGAATAATGAGTTTTTTTTAAAGGAACAATACATGAAGCCAGAAGGAGATTGTGGTGGTAGGGTAGGTAAAGAATTGGATGGGAGGGAATGGGGGGCAGATTTGATCAAATATGCATGTATGAAAGTCCTAAACAATAAAACATTAAGGAATTCTGTATGGGTAGAATATGGTCTGTGTAGGTATAATGGGGGCTGGGCCTAGGAAATGGCCTGACAAGAAAGAATAGTTAGAAAGTGGAACATGATACACTTTAGAGTTGAGGTAAATAGCAGGTCAGCCAGATTTTCAGAGCAAAACATTCTTCACCAACAGGACACACACACACACACACACACACACACACACACACATCATTGTATTTTTTATCTCTTTTAAGGAGATCCACATATTTTCAAAATTTTATGGAAGAAAATGCAGACTAGCTTTTACAGACCACCTGGCAACAGTTTTAGTCCTTTTCTATCTTCACCCAACACAGATGCTTTTAACCTATAACTTCTGTAATTGTGAAATGCACTTTAATGATGAGTAAAATGTGAAGAGACAGAGATCAGCATTATAGGTTTCATATAAGACCCTAGCACTGGCCACCTCCAGAGTTCCAAGGTGCTAGGCACCATAGGGGGCCAGAGAAATTACGAACATTATAAAATGGATCCCCAGGTGCTCACACTTAGTGCTCTTATGCGTGCTCCAGAAGAGCCTGCTGTCTTCTATTCTAAAAGACAGATATTTACCCTGAACTTGTAAAGAGCAATTTGTAAAATATGCACCCCCACAGATAACAAAATAAAACCTCTAACTTCAGGTTGATGGTTGAACAAACTAGGACAGAGAGTGCTTTATTATTATTCTTTAATTTTCCAAAAGGAGTGCACAGTTTCATCCTATTTATAATAAAGTCACTGACATAACAAAAGCATCTCTTCACATCAGCAGTCATTTCTACAAATAGAGCATTGACGCTTTAGATATTAACATGTGTTATAAATGTCGTTGATATATTAAGACTGTTCAGACTGTCTATCTAAAAATAGAGGGAAAGCCATAGGGATGAGGGAGGGTGCAGGAGGAACCAATTCAGTCAGGAGAAAGGGAAGCTATTCTTGCAAAGGAAGCCTTGTATTTGTGAGCCATGCAGGCAAACACCTGAATCTGATTCATAGTTTACTTTGAACTTGAATCACTAGCAAAGCATGGTGCAGATATGGAAAAGAGGCTAGGAGAGAAGGAAATGAAGAAGGAAAACAAGGAAAAGAAGAAGGAAGAACAGGAAGAGGATTGAAAGGAAGAGAGAGAAAAGGGGTAGGGGAGAGAATTATTAAACAATGTTAACATTATAAGACTTAGAACTTAGATTCTCTAAGCAAATGCCAGGCAGTGATGGCACATACCTTTAATTCTACACAGGGAGGATTTCTGGGAGTTCGAGGCCAGCCTGGTCTACAGAGTGAGTTCCAGGAAAGGCGCAAGGCTACACAGAGTGACCCTGTCTCGAAAAACCAAAAAAAAAAAAAAATCTCTAAGCAAGCATTTTTTCCTTAACAATGTGATATTAGGTCATGGAAACATTAGACAGTTCATGCTAGGTTAGTGTTTCTTGCTTAAGAGCTTTGGGAATTTGACCTCTAGATCAAACGTAAAAGAGATGAATTGATGTTGTATTTTCTAAAGAAAAGCATAAGGTTTTTTGGGTCATTTAAAAAGCACTAGCAGAGCTTGAATGTAAGAAATAGGAAGAGTGGATGCAGAAGAAGGTAGAGAAAGCCTCACCTCCTGGCACCTGAGAAGCAAAGAGAGAAAGAGAAGGATGTGCTCTCAGCTTTTTCAAGGACATGTCTTGGAGGACTCACTTATTTTCATTGAATCCCACATTCTAAATGTTCTTCCTTATCTTTAACAGTACCATAGACTGGGGACCAAGTCATTCACACATATGCCTTTGTATACAGTTATTTCAGAACTGTAAAAAAGACTATTGCAATAAAAAAAGTGATAGGGCAATAACGGCATATACAGAGGAACTATAGGGAGGACTCAGTGCTGAGCAGTACCAAACTTTGTCTTTTCCAGTTTCTATGACTTTGGGTAAAGAACTCCACTCCTTTAGGTCTCTTTTTATCTCGAGTGAAAACCAACCAGTCAGCCAAACAAACAAACAAAAAACCAATAAAACAAAACAAGATTTCATCTAATAACCTGAGTCTTATCAAATTCTGAGATTAAGTGAAATAGATATTAGTCCAATGCCAAATGCACAGTGAGAACACTCAGGTATTCATAACTCAGGCACATCTGTGCAGACACAACTGTATCTGAAAACTACTTATCACCCCTTAAATATAATATATGCTTCTCTTGATGTCTATATTCATGAAGAAACTACTTTAAATATTTAGTCCATTTCCTGACTGTACTTTCTCATTCCCTATCTGCTTATAATTAAGGAGGTCTCTTCTGTGATTTTGGTTTTCTTTTTTCTGCAATGTTGCATTAAATGTCATAACTCAGACATTTGAAAGCCTGCTGAATTCTATCACTTAGGTAGTCTTTTTGTTGTATGAAGACCTGCTGGGCTTCATGATACTCTTTGAAAAGTTGTGGGGAAGATTCCCAGCAGGCCTTTTGATTGGACTTTCCCTCACTGAGCTCCCAAGGCAGTTCATTCAACAAATATTAATCTGGACACCCTCTATATTTCAAAGAGAAGCTCTACACAGTTCTGGTATGGAAAAATGAGAAGAGACACTGTAGAGATATTAAGATATTAAACACAACACAAACAATCAAATTTGAAATTTTCTTCCAATATTAATAGACTTTTCTTAGAATTTATGGTACTTCTTTTTTAAAATTTTTTAATTTTTTTATATTTTCATTTTTCTTTATTAAGAAATTTTCTACTCACTCCACATAACTCCCACAGATCCCACCTCCTCCCTCCTTCCACCACCCCAGCCCTCTCTCCCAAGCCACCCCACATCCCCACATCCCCCAAATTAAGGTCTCCCATGGGGAGTCCCCAGAGCCCAGCACACTGAGCCTAGGCAGGTTCAAGTCCCTTCCCACTGCACCAAGGCTGCACAAGGCGTCACACCACGGGCACCGGTTTCCCAGGAGCCTGCCCATGCACCAGGGACAGATTCCGATCCCCCTGCCTCAGTGCCCCTCAAACAGTTCGAGCCAAACAACCATCGTCCGTATCCAGAGGGCCTAGTCCAATCCCATGGGGGCTCCACAGCCACCAATCCACAGTTCATAGGCTTCACTAGTGTGGCCCGTCATATGATACTTTTCTATAAATATTTTCCATGTTTTGGATGACCTCAAGAAATTTTAAAGAGGATGAATTTGCCTCAGGATCCACTGGGGCTTGATAATAACTTTATGAGAAAAGGGCTGAGTTTATCTCTTCCTTGTATGCTCTGTTGTTTGGCTCTCTGCTGTAACAGCAACTGTAGTGTACGATCAGAATCTTCTAATTTTCTTCTTAGATGCTCAGTTCCTCTGTGCTTTGAGAAGCATTTCCTTGAAAAATTTCTGTTTCAAAATACTAAAATGTATACCCATGTGGTGATGTTGTGTTCCCCAATATGTTGTGCATCCTAATAAATTTATTTGGGGTCAGAGAACAGAACGGCCACTAGATATAGAGGATAGAAAATGGTGGCACACACGCTTTTAATCCTAGCATTCCAGAGGCAGATATTCATCTGGATCTCTGTGAGTTCAAGGCCACACTGGAAACAGTCAGGTGTGGTAACAAGAGCCTTTAATCCCAGGAAGTAATGGCAGAAAGCAGAAAGGTATATAAGGCATGAAAATCAAGAACTAGGTTGGTTAAACTTTTAGACTTTGAGCAGCACAGTTCAGCTGAGATTCATTGGGATGAGGACTCAGAGACTTCCAGTCTGAGGAAACAGGATCACCTGAGGAATTGGCAAGGTGAGGTTCTGCTTCTCTGATCTTCCAGCATTCACCCCAATACCTGGCTCCGGGTTTGTTTTTATTAATAAGACCTTTTGAGATTCGTACTACATACCCATGCTACTTGGGTCTGTGGAAGTGAGTGTACAAAAAACGAGAGAAAACAAAAATGGGAAAGGGAAGAGAAAACACCGCCATTTCTTTCCAGGCTAGTAATATATTTGAATGTTTCAGTTTGCTGTAGACTGAAAGGAGCTTAGGGAGAAAATACGTGAGAAGGGGACAATAAGATAGCAAGAGGACACATATTCATCTGGAGATAGACATCATAATCTCCAGTGCTGTTTCTCAGCTGGGCTTAGTTCTAAAGTTCATCACTGAGTTATATGAGGTATGTTTGGAGAGTTATCCGTTGTGTACTTATAGCATCTATAACAGAATGTTCTGTGTGTAGAATGATTCTTCCATTTCATGACTTACTGGAAGCAGTTCGATTTCCCTCTCTGTTTTTTTTTTTTTTTTATTTTTAAAGAACCTATTCACTTAATTCTCCAACTTGTTTTTCACAGTTGTTTTTAAGTAAGGCTCCATAGATATTTTCTCGCAACCATCAGAACATTCTCCCTTCTATCACAGAAATTACATTTAAAACAACAAAACCTGATCAATCCCCACAGGAAACTTATTTCAGACAATATATTAATGTTGTAGAAAAAAGCATGTTTCATTTTATCCCACATGATTGCTTTAAAAACATGTACAATGTCTGTCTGCAAGGCATAATCTGAACCTTTCATATATTATGAAAGTGTTCTTTTAAAAATAATTATTCTGAAATTGGATGTAGTGTACAGCAAAGACTCCTATAAATCTTGTTACATAGCTTATAGTATTTAAGGAACATATTAATTCAGTAATTTAATTTTAATAGCACACAAAATAAGTTGCAAACTACAAACACAAAGTACAAGAATCTTTATTAGTATTTGGTACAATTGCTTAAAAATAAGGAATGGGGAAAATTTAACATGAAAGAAAATAATGAGAAGCATGGCATCTCATCTTCTAGGGAAACTGAGCATTCTGGAAACACTCAAAATGTGTGCTGGAGAGGATGTTGAGCTAGGGGAACTCTCCTCCATTGCTGGTGGGAATGCAAGCTTGCACAGCCACTTTGGAAATCGATATGGCGCTTTCTTAGAAAATTGGGAATCAATCTCCCCCAAGATCCAGCTATTCCACTCTTGGGCATATACCCAAGGAATGCTCAATCATAACACAAGGGCACTTGCTCAGCTATGTTCATATCAGCATTATTTGTAATTGCCAGAACCTAGAAACAACCTAGATGCCCTTCAATCGAAGACAGGATAAATAAACTGTGGTACATATACACAATGGAATACTACTCAGCAGAGAAAAACAATGGCATCATAAGGTTTGCAGGCAAATGGATGGATCTAGAAAAAATCCTCCTGAGTGAGGTAACCCAGACTCAGAAAGACAAACATGGTATGTACCCACTCATAGGAGAATCATAGTTGTGGAACAAGGATAACTGAACGGCTACTCACAACACCAGGGAGGCTACCTGGAAAACAGGACCCCAAGAAAGACACGGGGATCGCCCAATGACAGAGAAATGGATGAGATCTACATGAACAGTCTGGACGTGAGTGGGGGTAATGAGGGGCGAGGGGTGAGGGAAAGAGTTCTTGGGGGAGTGGGAGATCCCAACTGGATCAAGAACAGAGAGGGAACACAAGGAATGTTCATGGTAAATGAAGACAATATGAGAACAGGAAGAAGCAAAGTCCTAAAGAGGCCCACAGAAATCCACAAAGATGCCCCCACAATAGACTGCTGTCAATAGTTGAGAAATAGCCCGAACTGACCTACCCTGGTGATAGGATGGCCAAACACCCTAATTATCGTGCTAGAAACTCCATCCTGTGACTGAGGGAACTGGATGCAGATATCCATGGTCAGGCCCCGGGTGGAGCTCCGGGAGTCCAATTGGCGAGAAGAAGGAGGGTTTATGTGAGCAAGAGTTGTTGGGACCAGGGATGGATGGAATACAGGGATGAGTGGCCAAACGATTGGAAACACATGAACTGGAAACCAATGGCTAAGGGGCCCCCAACTGGATCAGGCCCTCTGAATGGGTGAGACAGTTGATTGGCTTGATCTGTTTGGGAGGCATCCAGGCAACTGGACCGGGTCCTGTGCTCAGTGCATGAATTGGCTGTTTGAAACCTGGGGCTTAGCAGAGACCCTTGGCTCAGACTGGGAGGAGGGGACTAGACCTGCCTGGACTGAGTCCACCAGGTTGATCTCAATCCTCGGGGGAGTCATTGCCCTGGAGGAGATGGAAATGGGGGGGGGGGGGGGGGGGGGGGGCGGGGCGGGAGAGGGGAGAACGGTGGAATCTATGGCTGATATGTAAAGTTGAATTATATTGTAAAATAAAATAAAATAAATTCAAAAAAAATGTGTGGTAAGAAAGAAGGTAAAATTTCTGGCAGGATAAAAGATTAGATAGTAGAAGATGAAGCAGGAGAATGAGAAAGAAGACTCAGGAATCAGAAAGCAGGAGAGCCGATGGATTGGAAGGTAGAAAAGCTTCTGAGCCTATTTCTATTTAAGGATGAGGAACAATTTCAAAAACGAACTTATCCATGGTAAGCTGGTGCTGTTGGAGTCTTTATGGAGAGATCACAACCAATATTAGAACTGTGTACAGTCTTGGACCTATCAACAGCAGGAAGTAAAGAGGAGTATTTAAATGCCGAGTATAATGAACAGACTTCAATATTACACAAGATCTTGGTTCCTTTCCCAGTTTTGTGACTTACTTAATATATGGCTCTAGCCCAGTTCCTTTAATTTCCCTCTGCCTCAGTTCCCTCATATGTAAAATAAGAATTATAATTCCTATTGTCTTAGAGAAAAAGGAACAAATCAATGTGAAGCCACGTTCAATAAAGCATCTGTTCAGATTAAGTGCCTCTTGTAGCTATTATTATTGTTATTTACTATTATTGCCCCTCTGGAAAAACCTTGGCTCAATGTGTAGCAAGAACACTACATGTATTTATTCCCTTTGCCCCAGGAATCTTCTTCCTGGCAATGGATCCCAAGAAAATAATTCAGGAAAAATAAAGCTGAGGGCTCAGTGATGATCACTATACTATTAACTATAATCGCCAAAAAAATTGGAACAACTTAAATGTCCATCAATAGGGGAATAATTTATAGTAAATTATGATATATCAACATAATAGGATATTATGCAACCATTACAGCAATAATTATGGCAATGCAGCATCTGAACAAATGCTTAAAATTTAATGTTAGGTAAAATAAAAATGGAATCTCCAGCGTTATCATAGATTTATAAAAGCATGCATATATATGGCCATGTAATGGCATCTTATGAACAAATAAATGATATAATTATGTATAAGTATGCATGTAAATATTTTTTCCTGTTTATGGTTTGTTTCTTAATATTGTTTCAAGATTGTCTGCTCAATAATAAGAGAGTGCAGAAGGAGATGACTAAATAGACATCCTTATTATCACTGAATTAGTTATAAAAAAATTTGCTTAGAGACATGCATACAAGAGCTTTGCAACACTTGTTTGGCCAATATTTAAAAATTATGTAACTTTCACTGTGGGCTAGGTACTCACTTGAGTGGCTAATTATGCAATACATTGACATTGTGCCTTAAAACTATTTTTTTGTCGAATAGGAAATGTATAATGCCGGGCGGTGGTGGCGCACGCCTTTAATCCCAGCACTCGGGAGGCAGAGGCAGGCGGATCTCTGTGAGTTCCAGTCCAGCCTGGGCTACCAAGTGAGTTCCAGGAAAGGCAAAAAGAAAAATAAAAAAACACTCACCCCTGTAAAAAAAAAAAAAAAAAAAAAAGAAATGTATAATGCAGTATGGTTTAGCACTTGGCTCAACACAGCTACCAAATATTGAACTGGGATTTATCTAGTTTTAGATAACTCCCAAATCTAACTCCTAAATAGCACTGACTTTATCTTTACCACAATCTTATTCATGGATATGTGGTCAAATCTTCACAGGCTCTGAGCTAATAAGGGTGCAGCACATGGCATTTTATGTTCTGTTGTTACAGTAGGCTTTTTAAAACTCAATTTGACCCATTAGACCTCACATTTGCATCATGGCTACCCCTTACTCCTCAACTACCCATCCTTCAACTTCCCTATTGTTACTCCCCTAGTTCCCTCTCAGTTTATATCCCCTTCTATTTTTGAAAATATGTAGTCTGCTGAGTTTAATTAGTGTTGCTCATATGCAAGTGGATGTAGGACTGACCATTTGAGCATTGGCAACCCTTCCCCATGGCCCTATGGTAGCATATTCACGAACAAACTGACCCCGCTATACTAGCAATCAATAGCCTATAGCCCCTTAGTTAGGAGTAAAACCTTGTTGTCTCTTTTCCCTTCCATGTGGGAATGCTGATTGGTTTGAACTTGTGCAGCCAACCACAGCTGTTGTGAATGCCTCAGAGCAACATCCTCTCTTGTCTAGAAGACACTACTTTGCAGCAATATTCCTAGAGGTCTGGCTTTTAAAATCTTTCTTCCACTTCTTCCATGTTTCCTGAGTCTTACCGGAAAAGATATATTGTAGATGTCCCATCTGGCAATGGACACCTGAGAGTCACAAATTCTCTTCACTTTGAGCTGTTATGCTTCTCTGAAATTTCTAGTTTTATCTTTAAAGTTATGTTTTGTAAATTAGTTTGATGTGACAATGAAGTATATGTAAAGAACATAAAGCCAGCCCTCAAATGAAGATCTGACTCTACCTGTACATGTGTTACCTGTTTCTTTTTCTATAATATATATTTTTATTTTATAATTAACTTAATTTCACATATCAGCCACGGATTCCCCCATCCTCCCTCCTCCCCCCCCGGCCCCCTCCCCCCCCCACCCTCCATTCCCACCTCCTCCAAGGCAATGTCTCCCCTGGGGAGTCAGACCAGCCTGGTAGACTCAGCCAAGGCAGGTCCAGACCCCTCCTCCCTACACCAAGGCTGAGCAAAGTGTCGCAGCATAGGCCCCAGACTCCAAAAAGCTAGCCCATGCACTAAGGACAGTTCCCGGCTCCACTGCCTGGGAGCCTCCTAAACAGTTCAAGCTAATCAACTGTCTCACTTATCCAGAGGGCCCAGCCCAGTTTCATGGGGGCTTCTCAGCCAATGGTTCACAGTTCATGTGTTTCCACTAGTTTGGCTATTTGTCCCTGTGCTTTTTCTAATCATGGTCTCAATATCTCTTGCTCATATAATCCCTCCTCTCTCTCACCGATTGGGCTCCTGGAGCTCTACCTGGGGCTTGGCCATGGATCTCTGCATCACTTCCATCAGACACTGGATGAAGTTCTATCATGACAGTTAGGGTTGTCAGCCATCGGATCACCAGAGCAGGTCAGCTCAGGCACTCTCTCAACCATTGCCAGTGGTCTACAGTGGAGGTATCTTTGTGGATTTTTGGGGACCTCTCTAGCACTCTGCTTCTTCCTATTCCCCTGGGGTCTTCACTCATCATGGTTTCTCCCTCCCCATTCTCCTACTCTGCTCCTGATCCAGCTGGTACCTCCCTCTCCCCTAAGCTCTCTTTCCCCCGACCCTTGCCCTCCATAAACCCCCCACACACCCCCAGTTTGCTCATGTAGATCTCATCCATTTCTCTGTCATTGGGCTATCCCTGTGTCTTTCTCAGGGTCCTCTTTACTAGGTAGCCTCCCTAGAGTTGTGAGTTATCTAGTATCCACTTATGAGTGAGTATATACCATGTTTGTCTTTCTGAGTCTGGGTTACCTCACTCAGAATGATATTTTTTCCTAGTTCCATCCATTTGCCTGAAAACCTCATGGTGTCATTGTTTTTCTCTGCTGAGTAGTACTCCATTGTGTATATGTACCACAGTTTATTTATCCATTCTTCAGTTGAAGGGCATCAGGGCTGTTTCCAGGTTGTGGCTATTACAAATAATGCTGCTATGAACATAGTTGAGCATGTGTCCTTGTGGTATGATTGAGCATTCCTTGGGTATATGCCCAAGAATGGTATAACTGGGTCTTGAGGGAGGTTGATTCCCAGTTTTCTAAGAAAACGCCATTTTGATTTCCAAAGTGGCTATTTTCAGTCATGCTGTTCTGGATCCTTCCTAATCTCCACTTCTCTACCTCCCCACCTCTCCATACCTGAGCCATTGTAATTCTCTCTTCAAATGTCAACAAGATTGATATAGTATAATGTCAACTGAATTCCACCATCACTCTCTTTCTTGGTTGAGGTCTGCATGAGTTTATGATGTGGTTTTCAAAAAATGACATCTTGTGGCTAAACAATTTAACAAATATTTTGACCTGGCCCAGAATCACCATAATGTTGGCCTTATAAGAATTTGCAGCCTCTGAAGTGACTGGATACAAAATTAACTAAAAAAAATTAGAAGCCTTCCTATATGCAAATGATAAAGGAACTAAGAATGAAATCAGGGAAACAATGCTCTTCACAATAGTCACAAATAATATAAAATAACTTGGGGTAACTCTAACCATACAAGAGAAAGTCCTGAATGACAAGAACTTCAAGTCTTTGAAGACATTGGAGAAGATATCAGAAGATGAAAAGATCACCCATGCTCATGGATTTTCAGGATTAAAATAGTAAAAATGGCCATTTTACGAAAAGCAATTGACAAATTGAATACAATTCCTAGCAAATTCTAACACAATCCTTTACACACTTGAAAAAAAATACACAACTTCATATGGAGAAACAAAAAAACCAGGATCGTAGTTGCAGTTTTTTTCTTTTTCTTTCTTTCTTTCTCTTCAGAGGCCCACCATCAAGCTCAAAAATAAATACAGAGACTTATTCTTAATTATGAATGCTGGCCTTAGCTTGGCTTGTTTGTAGCCAGCTTTTCTTAACTTAAATTATCCCATCTATCTTTTGCCTCTGGGCTTTTTAACTTTCTCTAGTCTATATACCCTTCTTTCCTTCTTACTCCATGGATGACTCTATGGCTGAGTGACTGATCTCTGGCAGCCTCCTCTCCTTCTCCTTTACTTGCTCCTCCCTCTCTTCTCATTCTTCTGTTTATTTTTCTGCCTGTCAGCCCTGCTTATCCCTCTCTGGCCTAGCTATTGGATGTTTAGCTCTTTATTAGGCAAATTAGGTGTTTTAGGTTGGCAAAATAACACACCTGCACAGAGTTAAACAAATGCAATATAAAAGAATGCAACACATCTTTGCATCATTAAATAAATATTCCATAGCATAAATGAACCTAACACATCTTCAACTAACACTCCACAACACAGGTTAGCCGTAACAATCCTGTACAATCAAAGAATTTCTGTAGATATTACTATCTCTGATTTCAAGCAATATTATAGAGATATAATGAAGGCTGTATAGCGCTGGCATAAAAACAGACAGGTTGATCAATAGGATCAAATCAAAGATGAGAAGTAAATCCACACACCTGTGGACACTTGTTTTTTAACAAAGAAGCTAAAATTATACAATGGAAAAAAGAAAACATCTTAAAAAAAAACAGTGCTAGTCTAGCTGGATGTTTGCATGTAGAAGAATGCAAAAAGATTCATATCTGTCACTCTGCACAAAACTCAAGTCCAATTGGATCAAAGACCTCAACATAATCCAGTTACTCTAAACCTGATAGAAGAGAAAGTAGGAAGTAGTCTTGAACACATTGGAACAGGAGATCACTTCCTAAATATAACACCAGCAGCACGGACACTGAGAGTAACAATTAATAAATGGGACCTCTTGAAACTGAGAAGCTTTTGTAAGGCAAAGGATACAGTCAATAAGACAAAACAACAGCCTACAGATGGGAAACATCTTCACCAACCCCACATCTGACAGAGGGCTGATCTCCAAAATATATAAAGAACTCAAGAAAATAAACATCAAACTATCGAACAATCCAATTAAAAAATGGACTACAGAGCTAAACAGAGAATTCTCTCTTTTTTATTTTATTTTATTTTATTTTACAATACCATTCACTTCCACATATCAGCCACGGATTCCCTTGTTCTCCCCTCTCCCGCTCCCCTCCCCTTCCCCCCAGCCCACCCCCCATTCCCACCCCCTCCAGGGCAAAGCTTCCCCCAAGGACTGAGATCAACCTGGTAGACTCAGTCCAGGCAGGGCCAGTCCCCTCCTCCCAGGCCGAGCCAAGTGACCCTGCATAAGCCCCAGGTTTCAAACAGCCAACTCATGCAATGAGCACAGGACCTGGGCCCACTGCCTGGATGCCTCCCAAACAGTTCAAGCCAATCAACTGTCTCACCCATTCAGAGGGCCTGAACCAGTTGGGGGCCCCTCAGCCATTGGTTCATAGTTCACGTGTTTCCATTCATTTGGCTATTTGTCCCTGTGCTTTATCCAACCCTGGAATTCTCAACAGAAGAATCTCAAATGGCTTAAAGACATTTAAGAAATTGATCAACATCTTTAGTCATCAGGGAAATGCAAATCAAAACAGCACTAAGATACCATCTTACACCTGTCAGAATGGCTATGATCAAAAACACTGAGGACAGCTTATATTGGAGAGGATGTGGAGCAAGGGGAAGACTCCTACACTGTTGGTGGGAATGCAAACTTGTACAGCCACTTTGGAAATTGGTGTAGTAGTTTCTCTGAAAACTAGGAATCAATCTACCACAGGACTCAGCAGTACCCTTGTTGGGCGTATAACAAAGGGATGCTCAATCAAACCACAAGAACACATGCTCAACTATGTTCATAGCAACACTGTTTATAATAGCCAGAAGCTGGAAACAACCTAGATGCCCTTCAACCAAGAGTGAATAGAAAATGTGGCACATATACACAATGAAATACTACTCAGCAGAAAACAAAACAAAACAAACAAACAAATAAAAAACCAATGACATCATGAAATTTGCAGGCAAATGGATGGAACCAGAAAATATCATCCTGAGTGGGGTAACCCAGACTCAGAAGGACAAACATGCTATGTACTCACTTATAAGTGGATACTAGATGAAAGGCAAAGGATAACTAGACTACAACCCACAGCTCCAGAGAGGCTGGCTAACAAGGTAATCCCAAAGAGGGACCCATGGTTTACCGTGGGAAGGGGAAACGGATGAGATATCCATGAGTAGAATTGGGGGGAAGGGGGCAATGGAGGGTAGGAGATGGGGAAAGAAAACATAAGGAAATGGGATGGTCGAACCTAAACGGGGATGGAATAGAAGAGCAGTGAAACAGATACCATGACAGAGGGAGACACCATTGGAATAGGGAGAAACTGGGTCTTAGGGAAGTTCCCAGAAATCCACAAGGATGACCCCAGTTTACACTACTAGCTATAGCAGAGAGGGTGCCTGAACTAGCCTACCCTGGTAATCAGATTAGTGAAATCTTAACTATCATTATAGAGCCTTCACCCAGTAACTGATGGAAGCAAATGCAGAGATTCACAGCCAAGCATCAGGCCAAGCTCTGGGAGTCCAGTTGAAGAGAGAGAAGAATGATTCTATGAACAAGGGACATCAAAATCATGGTGGCGAAAAGTACAGAGACAACCAAACCAAAGTAGTGGGAACTCATGAACTTTGGATCAATATCTTTGGAGCCTCTATGGGACTGGAGTAGGCCCTCTGCATAGGCGAGACATTTATGTACCTTGATCTACTTAAGGGGTTCCCTGGCAATTGGATCAGGATTCCTCCCTTGGGCATGAGTAGGCTTTTTGAAGCCCACTGCCTATGCATATGGTGGGACATCTTACACAGCCTTGCTCCTGGAGGAGGGGCTTGGACCTGCCTCACCTGATTGTATCAGGCTCTGCTGACTCTCCACAGGAACCCTTGCCTTGGAGGAGGTATGAATCTGGTTTGGGATTGGGGTGGGGAGATGGGGGGAGGGAGTGGATGGGATCTGTGGTTGGTATGTAAAATGAATAGAAAATTTCTTAATAAAAAAGAAATAAAATGGGTCCAGATCTAAACAGAGAGTTCTCAACAGAGGAATCTCAAATGGCAGAGAAACACTTATAGGAATGTTTAACATCCTTATCCATTAGAGAAATGCAATACAAAACAACTCTGAGATTTCATTTTACACTTGTCAGAATGGCTAGGATCAAAAATGTCAAATGACAGCTCATGCTGGAAATGATGAAAAGCAAGGAAAACACCCCTCCAGTGCTGGTGGTAGTGCCAACTTGTACAGTAACTTTGGAAATCAATATGGTGGTTTCTCAGAAAACTGGGAATCAATCTACCACAAGACCTAGCAGTACCACTCTTGGGCGTATGCCCAAAGGATGCTACACCATACCACAAGGACACTTGCACAACTATGTTTATAACAACTTTATTTGTGAGAATCAGAACCTGGAAATAACCTAGATGTCCCTCAACACAGGAATGGATAAAGGAAATATAGTACACTTACAAAATAGAGTATTTCTCAGCTTTTAAAAACAATGATATTATGAAATTTGAAGACAAATGAATAGAACTAGAAAAAGTCATCCTGAGTGAGTTAACCCAGAGCCAGAAAGATAAATATGGTATGTACTAAGTAATAAGTGGATATTAGCTGTAAAATAAAGGATAACTATACTAAAATCCAGAGACCCAGAGAGACTAGGTAACAAGGAATGTTCAAGATGGGATGAATGGATCTCCCAGGGAAGAGGAAATTAAAGAGATTTCATGAGTGGAATGTGGGCAGATGTGGAAGGGAAATGAGAGATTAGGTTGAGGGGGACAGAGGGAAAGAGTACTGATAGAGAATATTGGAAATGGGGCATTATTTCAGGGTCAGGTAAAAACCTGGTGCATAGCCGGGCATTGGTGGTGGCACGCCTTTAATCACAGCACTCGGGAGGCAGAGCCAGGCGGATCTCTGTGAGTTCGAGGTTCGAGGCCAGCCTGGGCTACCAAGTGAACTCCAGGAAAGGCGCAAAGCTACACAGAGAAACCCTGTCTCAAAAAAAAACCAAAAAAAAAAAAAAAAACCTGGTGCAAGAGAATCTCCCAGGAATCTCCAAGGATAATCCCAGCTAAGGCTCCTAGCAATACCAGATGTGTAACCTGAACTGGCCATCTCCTGTGACTAGTTAAGACTTCAAGTGGAGGGAGTAGGAAATCAACCCAGCCACATAACCTTCAACCTACAGTCTATCCTGCCTATCAGAGGTGCTGGGCTAATGGTAGCCTAGAGATTTGAGGGAGTGGCCAACCAATGACTGACTAAAACCCACCCCAGGATAGTAAGCCCATCCCTAACTCTGCCTTAAGCACCAGGACCCACAGGCTGGATGACTCAAAGACCTAGGATAGAACCAAATATAACTGGAGGGAAAAATGCCAATGTAATGATGCCTAATGATATTCTGCTATACTCATAGATAGGTGCCTACCTCAATTTTCATCAGAGGCTTCATCCAGCAACTGATGAGAACAGATGAAGAGACCCACAGCCAAATAGTAGGCAGAACTTGGGGAATCCTGCAGAAGGGGGAGAGGAAGGATTGTAGGAGACAGAGAGTTCAGGGACGCCACCATAAAAACCACAGAATCAACTAACCTGGACTCATAGGGGCTCACAGAGACTGAACTGACAACCAGGGAGCCTACATGGGACTGACCTAGGCACTCTGCATATATATTACAGTTGTGTAGCTTGGTCTACTTGTAGGACTCCAAACAGTGGAAACAGGGGCTGTCTCTTACTCTTTTACTAGTTTTTTAGGGAGCCTACTCCTCATACTGGGTCATCTTGCCTAGCTTTAGCATATGGATAGGTGCTTAAGCTTACTGAAACTTGATATGTCACGTTTTGTTGATACCCATGGGAGACCTGCCCCTTCCTGAACAGAAACAGAGAAAGAGTTGATTGGGGGATGGTAACAGGGTGGATGTGTAGCCATAAGTTTTCTCAGGACTCAGGACTCATGTTCCTCCAGTCCCACCCTGCCCTGTGGTCAATCAGGCACTTATAAAACAATAATTCAGAGGCTTAACATTAATTATCAACTATATAGCCTATAGCATGCCTCTTGCTAGCTAGCTCTCATAGTTTAACTCAACCCGTAACTATTAATCTATATATTGCCCCTTGTTCCATGTCTTTACCTGCATCCCATTACATGTTGCTCCTAGGATGGCAGTCAGGCATCTCTCCCACCCTGCTTTTCTCTTTCCTTTCTCTCTCCTTGAATTTCCCACCTGCCTCTAAGCTGCCTTGTTATAGGCTAAAGAAGCCTTATTTATTAACCAATGGGAACAACATATATTCATAGCCTACAAAAAGATATCCTCCAGCAGGGGTTGGGTGACAAAGGACTGGGAGGAGAAGAAGGAAAGGAAACTGTGACTGGGATGTAAAAAAAAAAAAAAAAGTTAAAAAAGAAGAATCTCAAATGGCTGAGAAATGCTTAAAGAAACATTTAACGTCTTTAGCCATTAGGGAAATGCAAATCAAAATGACACTGAGATTCCATCTTACACCTGTCAGAATGGCTAAGCTCCAAACCTTAAGTGACAGCTCAGGAAGGAGAGGATGTGGAGTAAAGGGAACACACCTCCACTGCTGGTGGGAATACAAACTTGTATAGTCATGTTGGAAATGAATGTGATACTTTATCAGAATATTGGGAATCAATCTGCCTCAAGACCCAGCTATACCACTCTTGGGCATATACCCAAAGGATGCTCTACCACAAAGACAGTAGCACAACTATGCTTATAGTAGTTTTATTCATAACAGCCAGAAATTGGAAGCAACCTACATGCCCCTCAACTGAAGAATGTATAAAGAAAATATGGTACATTTACAAAACGGAGTATTACTCAGTTGTTAAAAAACAATGACACCATGAAATTTGAAGGCAAATGGATGGAACTACAAAAGATCATCCAGAGTGAGGTAACCCAGACCCAGAAAGACAAGCATGGTATGCACTCACTCATAAGTGAATATTAGCCATAAAGCAAAGGAGAAACATACTACAACCCACAGACCCAGAGAAGCTAAGTAACAAGGAGGACTCAGGGAGGGGCGATGTGCATAAATATCATTGTAAGTGGGAAAAAGAATGGACATTGTTTGTGGATGGGGGGAAGGGCCCTGGAACAGAGAATTGGGATGGGAACAGGAGGGACCAGGTGTGAGGTGGATGGAGGAAGAGTACAGGGAGACATAACTGGAATTTGGGGGCATTTCTAGGATGAGCTAGAAACCCATAGCAATGGAAACTCTCAGGAATCTACACGGGTGACCCTAGCTAAGATTCTCAGCAGTGGGGGATACTGGAGCCTGAACTGGCTGTGAGTGTAACCAGGCAAGACTTTCAGTGGAAGGACTGGGACACCAACCAATCCACAATCCATTCGACCTACAATTTGTCCTTCCTGCAAGATGTGCTGGTATGAAGATGGCACAGAAATTGCGGGAGTGGCCAACTAATGCCTGGCATAGACAGACACCAGTACCCTGAGAGGGAGTCTACCCCTGAGGGCCAAGACTCAGAAATGGGATACCACAGAGACCTAGAAGAGAACCAAATGGGACTGGTAAAAAAAAGTCAATGAAATATGAAATGTTTCTTAATGATATTCTGCTATTTTTGTCAATTGGTACATTGGTTACTAGCCCAGCCGTCATCAGAGAGGCTTCATCCAGCAACTGATGGGAACAGATGCAGAGATTTACAACCAAATGTGTGGTGGAGCTCAAACAATCCTATGGAACAGGGAGAGAAAGTACTGTAGGAGCCATAGGGGTCAAGGACACCACAAGAAAAACCACCATATCTACTAACCTGGTCTCATAGAGGCCCACAGAGACTGAACTGACAACCAAGGAGCCTACATAGGACTGACTTAGGCCCTCTGCATATATGTTACAGTTATGTAACACAATCTTCTTGTGGGTTCTAACAGTGGGAGCAAGGACTGTCTCTGACTCTGTTGTCTGCTTTTGGGACACATTCCTCCTACCAGATTGCCTCATCCATCCTTAATAGAAGAGGAGGAACCTAGTATCACTGCAACTTGACATACCTTAGCTGGCTGATATCAGTGGGAGGCCTGACTGTACCTGAAGAGAAACAGTGGAAAAGGAGTAAATGGGGGTGGGTAGAGAGAGGTGGGGAGGAGGGATTGTGAAGAAGGAAGGAAGGGGGAACTTTGGTTGGGATGTAAAAACAAACAAAATTAAGTAAACAAACAGCAAAAAAGAAACCCCAACCAAACAAAAAGAAGTGGCAGCCTCTTGCTACCTCTGATTTAAGTCCACAGCATGTGTTGCTCTATTTGTAGCTCTAATACCTGGGGGTATTTTCTTTCTGCCAAGGGTTGAGGAGCTAGGTAGGCCTGAGGGTCCTTGGTCATTGTACTACTGATCAAGTCATAGACAATACATTTACCTGGGTCTCCACAAACGATATAGCAGATTGTATTTCCAACCATGAGCTTGTAGTAAAATAGACCACATAAAATATAAACCTGTTTGTAGCTGAGACTCCTAGCCTTTATCTCCCACAAATTAGAGGACACAGTAGTCATACACAGTCACAGAAATTATACTTACATCGGTCATGCGAGATTACAACTCAATTTGGATGCTTTGATTTCATCTGTCAATAAATGTTGCGCACTATTGCCTATTTGAAATCAGAGAAAACTTGATGGCAAACATTAACATCAAGGATGTCCCATGACTCATAGAGTAACATATATGTTACCATTGTTCTTCCATTGAATTCTAGGTATGATGTAACTGTATCAGTTGTTTGACATTTAATTAGCCACTTTATCCCTCAACAAAGGGCTCTCTTCCTTTGGTTACATGAAGGAGAAAATTAGACATTGCCCATGAAACACCCTTAGTGATATACCTGGCAGAGTCAGCTCTCAGCATCTTTATTTTGTTATGGAGAGGTGAGGCTTATATACTACTATAGGTAAGAATGTGGGAAATTTTCTGCATCACACAACATATGGGAGATGAGGGCAATGATGAAGGTTGACGTTCTGTTTGGAAAGCTTAAGAGCCAGATCCTTTACTGCTTCTCTGACTTAAGCATACCTGAACAGAAGGTATTAACAGGTAGGGCCTATATAAAGACTTGGTTGACTTCCCAAAGTCATGTGAAATACCACACAGTGGAAACACTCTAATCTGACACATCAGAGAAGTTGTCTGCTCAAACTTTTGTGAGAACAAAAAGCTCAGTGTTTCCACAAGGCGTTGATTGTTTTTGAGTTTTAAATAGAATATTAAGTACATAGAAAATAAAAATGCAGACACTTGTTCCCTCCTCATGAGCAAGTAAATAATAAGCTGTTTAGATTGTGAGAGAAGAAACAACACAGTTGATATTTTTAATATGATAAAGTATTTGTATGTATGTTAAAAATATACTTGATTGAGGCATGATTTATGCATAACAAGTGAAATATGTCAATTCGAAATATAGTGTTCACTGAATTTCAACAGATGCATATATATTTGTGTTATTACCTTGCTCAAAATATAGATTATTTAGGTCACTTGTAGAAAGTGCTAGTATGCAGTTCATAATGCCTATTCCATATTTTATGAACAACCAGAAAAAAATCAAAGCTCAAACTCTCCAAATACGAAGAAGTGGCATGAAAATGGAAATGTTAATTTTCATGACTTGATCAGTAAACATTTTATACATGTATTAAAATATCATAAAGTACCACACAAACATGTACAAATACTTCATGTAAATAAAAACTTCCTTGTCTTCTGCAAGAAGCTTTTGGTATGTGGGAGGGGGTACAGATATCCCCAAACCTTTGGCTATTTCCACTACTCTCACTTCCCTCTAGAATTTGATAGTAAGATCCTACTGTGGAAGATATTACAAACTTGAGTCATAGGACATGAAGAAATAAAGCTGTTACTGATATGGAAATTTATCTCGACTGACTAAGTTTCATAGGGCTGGACAAGGGTCTATGTGTGTTACATTAGAGAAAGACAGTCAACAGTTCTGCCTAGCTGTGAAGACTCTAAGCTATAATAGCAATTAGATTGATATAATATGTTCACTGGTTGCAATGATAGTATGAATGTTATGGAAGTAACCAACCACTTTCTGGTTGTTTTTAAAGTCCATTCCATAAGATAGAAGTCAAGCCTGGCTTTGTTAACAGGATCAAAAGTTCATGGATGGCTAGGCCAGAGGCCCTAGGAGAGAACTTAAGTACTTATCTTTCTGATAAGTGAAGGAAGCAATAAATGACCCCCGAAGTTCTTGTCTTTATATACACAGAGATCAATGCAGCTTGTAACGTTCACCAGAAATGCTTCTTCTTGCAGTAGATAGTAATAAAAATGGAGATCTAGTAGTAGTCAATATGCAAAGAATATGAGACCATGGAATACTCATCTCTAAATGGGACATGGATATTACATCTCCTTTGCTTGAGGCTTGGGTATCATCCTGGAAGAGGGCAGAATGACTGAAAGAGTCAGAGATAGTAGAGCAGTGCAAAAAGCAGTCAACGTGAGACGTCACAGCACTGTTGTTGCATCCAAGAACTCATGCAAGGTGTGACTGTGAATGCAAGACCCACACATGATCAAGGCAGATGAAATCCCACCATGGATTTTGGAGGGGCCGATGAAGTACCACCCAAAGCTGAGGAGCTATTGGTGATTTGTAACTTCTGGGGAACAGAGTGTCAGTTTCCTACAAGGATAACCACTGAGAGGCTACCCTTGCTCTAGTAGAGGGTGCTAGACCCATGTAAACACAGGCAGCACACAGTGGACTCAGTTGGGGATATATATATATATATATGTGTGTGTGTGTGTGTGTGTGTGTGTGTGTGTGTGTGTGTGTATCTGAAACAATGAATAAAAGGGGGGGGATTCCATTGTAAACCTTCTCAGTCACTTTTCTCTCATCAATTCATGTTTATTTTAAACTGATTTATATTACTAAGATTATTTTTTTTTGTTTTTTGTGTACATTTACATATATCTCTGTATGTCCTCATGAGTGAAGGTGAGCATGTATTAGAGTATAGCTGTACAGAGGTAGGCTCATGCAGAGGCCAGAGGTCAACAATGGGGATTATTTCTCAGGCTCTGTGCTCCTTGTTTGTAGGGACCTTCACAGACCTAGGGCTTGCTAATGAGCCTAGGTCGACTGGCTAGTGAGCCCCATAGATCCAGTTTTCTTTACCTTCCCACTGATTTATTTACTAAGAGGTTTTTTTTTTTTAATGAAATTACAATTACATCAATTATCCCCTTGTATTTCTTTCTCCAACCTCTTCCATACACTCCCTTGCTGTCTCTTAAGGTCATGGTCTATTTTTCTACAGTTGTTGAGGTGTGTTTGTGTGTGTATGTGTGTGTTCATAGATACATATACACAACCTGCTCAGTCAGTATAATGCTATCTATATACATATGATCTCAGGGCTTTTCCCTTAAGATTAAATAAACATTTGGGGGTTTCTTCCCTGGAAAAGATTTGAATAAGAATGGATCCCTGATGCTTATATTTTTGGGTACTTGATTTCCCAATTGGAGAACTTTTTAAGAAAGATTAGGAGGTATGACCTTGTTGAAGGAGGTTTGTCCCCAGGGTGGGCTTTGAGGTTTCAGAAATCCACAGCAGTCCCAGTTTTTCTCTCTCTCTTCTCCCTCCCTCCCTCTCTGTCATCCTAGTCTCTTCCTGCCTTCACCTTGTGGATCAGATGTCAGCTCAGCTACTGCTGCAACACCATTCCTGCTTTGTGCTGCTATGTTCCCCACGATGATGACCATGGGCTAACCCTCTGAAACTGTATGTAATGTAAGTATTTTCTTTTATAAGTTGCCTTAGTCATAGTGTCTCCTCTCAGCTATAGAATGGTAACTAGGACATAGCTTTTCTCCTACTCTGGGTATTTTTCAGGTGCCCATAGTTCTTTACCTAGAGTTGAAGCCTCACAAATTATACCTCTTCCATGTTAGCATGCCCTCTTGGTGTCATCATTGTTCATGCCTTGTGTACTAAGCCATGTCGATGAGACTTTAGTGATTGATGTTAAGGTGTGTTATAGGGATTGAAGCCAGGTTCTAATATTTCCACACCAAGTACTTTACCAACTATATTATCTCCTCAGCTCCAATTTTATAGTTTGAGATTCATTCAACAAAATCCTTTGGAATATATTCTTATGTCTTTCTCTATTAACTGAGTATAATATTTCTGCGATTCATAGCTGTGTTGTTCTTACTGTTTCTTTTTTTATTCAGTATGGTTACATATTTTACATATTATGTTTCCTAGAGCATATGCTATTGGTTTTATCTAATATATATTATATATGTACACACACACACACACACACACACACACACACACACACTGATAGGTCCTCATTTCAGGATTCTGCAAGCTTCTGAAGAAGAGATATACCAAGAATATATCCCAATCTTAAACAGAAGGCCTGAAAGATCCTGGAGGGGAGAGCATTTGTGCAAGTCTGCAATCAAAAGCTATGAAGTCTGGACTCTGATGCCAATGGACAATTAGAGCATATGTGCACGGGCTTTCTCTATCTCCCTATTTTTTAATTCCAATGGGGCCTTCAGCAGATGAGGTGGTAAATTCATGTTCAGAATGGATCATCCTCCCTCATTTTGCTTCCATGACACCCAGTCTTCTCTGTAAATTCTATTATAGACATGGCCAGAAATCTTAACCAATTTTTTTGACATCCTCAGTTACATTGACAGAAAAAAAGTTAGCCATTATAGTAGATATGCACTGTACGTTTTTCTTCCATTCACCAGTAGATGAACATCTTTTAAGTGTTTGACTATTTAAAAAGCTACATGAGCATTCCTAAATAGGTTTTTGTGTGATCACGGTTTTCATTGTTCTTATGTAAAGAGACATTTTATTTCTACTGGGAGAATTGTTGGGTCATTTTTAAGAGTCTGCTTAGCTGTTTTTCAAAGGCTGGTACTGTTTTACACTCCTACCAGGATGTTCATACATATTTGCTAAATTAATAAATTATTGCTTAATTAAATTCTTTATTAATAATGAATGAAGGAATTACGAGGCTTCAATTTTCTGCAAAGTAACTTTGTGAGAAATCATTTCACTTTTCTTAATGGAGGAACCAGATGGGTCATTGTAGACACCAGATTCAGAATTATGCTAGTTCAGACTGCTATTATGTAGTGCCATAGACTGGGTGACCTCTGTGTAACACAGGCTTATGTTTTCTAGTCTGGATGTTGAAACTAGACTGGCAGAATGGCCAGATTCTAATGAGATCCTTTGTCTGTGTTTCAGGCTAACACTTTCTGGCTACGTCCACATATGATAGAGAAAATTTGCTAAGGTCTCTTTTTCAAGACACTAATCGCATCCACAAGGATTCTGTTCACAAGTCCAAGTTAATGCCTCCATAGTTAAAATATCAACACATAAGTTTTAGGGAAGCATTCAAGCCCTAATAATAAATTAATTTAGTAACTAGTAATTAATACGACTTTAGATATTACATAGGTTTTAAATATAACTTTATCTTGGTGCAATGCACAGTTTAAAATATCATAGATTTTACAGAAAAAGATCATAGTGAGTAAACAGACAATCTATTGTGAAGCAAGGAATCTGCTCGTATTGCAACTATTTATGAGACTTCCTTGTGTGATATCAGTACAATTCTACATCATATTATAGAAAGATGAGCAGCCTCATCTTTGGGGTTCAGTGAATCTTACACTGGTGTTATGTTCACAAAATTTAAAATTCAGGGGATTAATATAAGAATGCAAAGAGTGACCTTAAAAAATGTGTTTGCACAGCACTTACAAGTCCCCAAATACTACATGCTACATGGACTGACATGATTGGGCAAGTCTCTAGTTTAATATGCAGAATAAGACTTTGTGTTCTCTTTACTTCCAGATGAAGAACTGAAACCTTAAGGGTTTTCATCAGTTAGTCTGGGGATGTACAAACACTAGCATTGCAGAGCACTTGTTCCAAACTCAGAACTCCTTGGGTGAGTACCTTCCTACCATATACATTTTTCTATGTTCAAATTTATTTCCATTTTTTCTCAGTAGTAGGAATTTCTTGATCTGAATCATAATAAAACTCCTTTTAACTCTCCTCTCTTCACTTTTGTGCAGGTAGCCCGAGGTCCATGGTAGAGGTGTGAATTGAACCTACAACTTGTGATGTCAAAATTCCTTGGGCCATGCATGCAGAGTTGTGTTTTTACATAATAATCTCATCAGGGGGTTAGGAGGACTAATTAATTGCTGTTTATAAAGCAGTCTTGGAAGTGAACATGAGCAGACTTACCAGAGTGCACAATATTAGCAGTAGAACTATGGCATGTACAGACTTAAAAACATGACATAAGGCCAGTGAAGCACAAAGACTCAGTGTGGGGGTATGCTAATTAATGGAGTCCTCTAACAATGCTGAGATGTCTGGGAGCCACAAATCCCTGTTCAAATCCCAGTAGCTGATCCTCAGTTTCTTCACATTGAGCTTATTGTCAAATGAATGGAATACACAACTCTGAGACATTAGTTAATGGTAACTTGAATTTGACCTTAGTTCCCAATTATGTATGTTTTCCTTTGAGGATTGTGTTTATAGCAGAAATGTTAATAAATTTCAATTGTTGAAGTCTCAGGTATTTATTATGACAATTAAACCTGCTATAGTATTAGTATTATATTAATAATGTAAAAATGTAATATATAGAGATTAACATGTATACATTAACATTTTGAGGCTCAGACAAAAATCAAAATCTAATGCAGTGTTGATATGATGGAGATGTTCGAGAAATGCCATTTTCCAGATCTCTTTTTCTTTTACTGTAAAAATCGATACTTCAGCTGTTGTTCCTTATTGGCTGAATGACCTTGGTTTGGGGCAACAGAATAGAGTATTTGACAATAATTCAGAAACTAAGGTGTTTTAATACAATAAGGAAAATGTCTAGATTGGGGAAAAAAGTGTTGTGCCATTTCCTTGCACAGAGACAGACTGCTAGGGAGACAGACACCCCAGCATGTTAGGAATGTGACTTAACAGTGTATTTCTGAAAGCAGAAGTTGAAGTGCCCTTTCATTTCCCACCTCATCTTTATTCCTTAGAACAAAACTGCAGTACAGTGTGGCTTCCTCTACCCCTTAAGCTGAGCATCAGGATGGGTTAATGTTAAGACTCTTCACAATAAATTTTGATTTATGAAATGTGCTTATCAGCTTCTGAATATGGATATGTTTTCTGCCAACAGAAGGTCACATGAGTAACAATTGATGGAGACAATGTTTGAGAATGCAACCCCATGTCAAGGACTGAGGTGAGAAGAAAGGTATAAGGAGGGAGACTCAGGAGTCCAGGAGAATGCACATTTGGGTGAAGACAGATGCTGCCCTGATACTGAGGAGAAACTGGCTACCAAGACTGGGAGGCTCAAAAAGGGAATCAGGGAAGGTGAGAAGAAGAAAGGGGGCATGCTGAGGAGCCAGGGACGATTTGAGAAAAGAAGCATTACAAGGCCACCTTGAAGTATAAATTAAAGTCTTTAGAGAGAATAAAAAAAAAATAACTTAGTAATGGAATGGAAAAAAAAAGTTGTGAAAATCTTTCCTGTGGCATTTAAACTAATAAATATGTATAACTCTTAGGGGCTACATGATGTATAGTATATGGGAAAATAGTTATTTTTGGTGTATTCAATTAGAGAATGCTCAGTAGAATTTATCCAAGCATCCTACAGCACTGATCTCATGACTAGAGTTTAACAAACTTTTCATGTGCTCAGGAGCTTGATTTAGGTTCTAAGACAGAATTCCTCTACTAATCACTAGGTAGTAACAGGATTTCCTAGGTAGTTTACTGCAACAATAAAGTATTACAGGAGGAGTGGCAGAGGAAAGAATGGCCTCTAGAGGGGTGAAATAGCCAAGATTTTCACAGGATCATTTAAATCATCTTTCCAAATAACTTATTCTGTATCCTGAATTTTCACCTAAAGGAAAGGGCATGGGTCAGTATATGTGTCCCATATTTCATAATTTAAAACCATTCTGAAAATAAGAACAGAAATTGTTTCCTACTCTTTATGTGGTAATATGGAAATGACCTTAAGCTCTATAGGTGAAGATATTTACCCAAAGAATCACACTTGTCAGACTGTAACAATCCTTGGTTAGTTCAGAAATGTGTGAAGGATATAATTTTGTGCTCATAGAATATGGACACTGAATAATAACTTAGACCTGGAAATAAATAGGAACTCAGTTTTAATGATTATATTTGACCTTCTGAATGCAGATGTTTCTGAAGCTTTTCAGTTACGAGGTTATAAAAATTTAGATTCTCTCTCTCTCTCTCTCTCTCTCTCTCTCTCTCTCTCTCTCTCTCTCTCTCACTTTTTTTTATATACCCTCCCTCCATATCTCCAGTTTGAGTTTTGTTCTAAATAAGAGTTCTGGTTAGCAAAAATTTCATGGAAAATATGCATAGCAGTCATTAAATTTATATGTTTATATTATATATATAGTGTTGTATAGATATATAATATATAAATTATATATAATATAAAATTTATAATGCTATATAAAGTTGTAGCTTAAATAAATATGTGTAACTTTGTTTAATATGTGTGTAAAACTTCACAAATACATTTGATGATGTTATTTTGTCCTAGAATATCTATTAATGTCTATAATTAGCACTTTATAGAACATTCTTAGGGTCTGTCAATCTAAACTTTTTTCAACAAGAATTCCAGCGGAAATATTATAATTTATATCTTCATATAAATAAACCAAGGCTTAAAGAGATGACTTATGAAGTTTAAGTTTTAGAATAGATGGCATATTTGAGCAAGGAGATAATTTATTTCTCTATATAACTTGGCTTTGGTTCAAATCTTGAGGTCAAAGGGATCTCAATAACATAACTAAGAAATCAGAGCTCAGGCCTCATTTATTTAGTTTCCAGAAATAAGGATTTTAATTCATGCATGCCTAACACACATACTTTTACTAACTCAAGTTTCTTTTCACTTTGTCATTGAACTAAAAACTGTATATAGTTAGGTTGTATTTACTAAATCATGTAAGAAATGGTTTTGACCAATGGTCAGAATATGTACCATCAGTAGCTTGTTCAGTTTAGGCATAGCATGATCAAGGTAATTTTACATGAAGACTTTTGAGTTGGTGTTGAAAAGACAGGTGAAACTGTGACAGATGGGGAGGACAAAGGGGACACAGTTCAGATCCTCTGAGACTGTCGCCATATATTGCTTTGATCTATCTATCTGTATCTATCTATCTCTATCTATCTATCTATCTATCTATCTATCTATCTATCTATCTATCTATCTACCTACCTATTTTGGGCAACAAATACACTGATATCAACTTTCGAGTTCTATGGGTTTTTAGATAATTGGCAGAATAGTTTCTCCTGGAAGAATGCTTGGCAGTGACCACTGTTCAGATATGCTGTTATAAGGACTTCTTTATCTAATTAACCTAAAGCCAAGAACTTCCCCAGTTTTAGGGAGATAACATGTACAAATGTATAAACACTATAGAAATGTAGACTAAACATGTAGATCAAGCATAAAGTATCTTGGAAACAAAAAGTTTTCACAAATATTTTAGGAAGTGATTCCCACCTCTGAGTCTTATTTGACTCAACACATGAGGCCTAAGTGAATATAAAAACTGAGGTTTTTCATACTGGGATGCAGGTGTAGGTGTGCCTATAATAATAGCTAATGTTTATTTGCCACTTGTTTTGAGTGAGCTGCATTTAGTGGCTAATACCTATTCATCAAGTTGACAGAGCTCATGAAACATATGCCATCATCACCATGCCATTTTCCAGATCAGTAAATTATGCTTAGGAGATTAAATTAGCAGACCCAAAGCCACACGGCTAAACACAGATCTTGGATCTCAGGTTCTCTTAATTCAGAGGTCTTGTGTTGGATTTTCATGTCTTACCTTCTTCCAAACTCTTCCTCTCCTCATGTCACTTCATCTGGTTAGCATGGAGGCTTTGAGAAACAAAATGAGTCCCAAGTTTCCCAACTACTTTAACCTGACTATGCAGAGCCAGTTTTCTCTATTGTTCCTAATGGATCAAGAGATGACTAGGAAGTCAACATTAATGAGAAAAATCAGGTTATGACATGTCTAAAGTTAAATAGAGTTTTACTAAACATCTCATATCAACTAAGGGAGCACCTAAGCTCCTTATTTGAACAGTTATTGAACACAGCTGACAAATTGTCACTTTGCTCAGAACCAGGAATGCTCTGCTTAAACAAGCATCTAAAATGTTCATAATTATCTTACAGATTCAGGGGAAAAGTACTGTCCTCAAGTGTGTAGATCTAAGGTTAGTTTTTAAGATAATAAGTGTATATGGTCTTGTATAGGTAAGCTCAGGTAATGTGAGTTCATAAGTATGTTAGATGTGTCAAGTCCAGAAATTTGGGTTGCAGAACACTCCTACACATTGTGTGGCTTTGCATTCTTTCCACCTTCTTTTCTGAGGTTCTCTGGTTTGGAGGCAGAGGTAAGAATAGTGTCCCATTTATATCTGATTACTCCGCATCTTCTTAGCACTTTAAGTACTTAAGCATCTCAACATTGACTGCTGTCCACAGCATAAAGATGCTCCTCTATCAATAATGACAGCAACTCAGATCTGTGGGCATACACATAAATACTGAGAATGTATTTTTACAACATAGTGGATATGTCTATGCTTCATTATATACATGTATAAAATTCTTGATTATTAAGGAAAATTGATATGAAAAGAAATGGTATGCATGATCTAAATTACATATGAGAAAACCATGTAACTAATATCAATGATAGCCAATACATAAATAGTAATTGCCATGTACTAGATGTTTTACATATTAATGCAGCATACCTCATGAGAAAACCCAATTCTTCTATGGATGAGTAAACAAAGTCACAGAAGGGTTGAGTCATTTGATGTCCTGATGTTAATAAGTGACAGGACAGTAAATTGAAGCTAATCTGACTGTCCTTAGATATAACATTTTTAACTACAGTATTCTGCTGCCTATCAGGCAGGAAAATGCAAATATCTTTATTTTTAGTATGGATTTGGTTTGGAGACCATGTTGTAGAACTTTTTAAAAGAAGCTATTATCAAAGAAAGTCATATGTATCAGTTACTGTCACATCACTGTGACTTCAATACATGACAGAAAATTTCTTTAAGGAGTAAGATTTGCTTCAGTGCAACAGGGAGGACAAGACACAGTAGAAGAGCTGTTAAAATGGCGATTGGAATGTGTGTTAGAGGAAGCATAGAGTGGCATAGGGTACAGGGATTGGTTTGGTACAATCTTCAAAGGTCTACATATCTAATGATGTATTTGTTGACACGAACTTGTAAAGGTCCTATGGAATCTAAAATGTATTCTGTAGCCAGAGAAAAATGAGCCATGGGGTGGGGGAAATTCAGATTCAAACTATCACAATGCTCTAACCATTATACAAAAACATATAACTCGGGGGTTTCCACATCAAAGACATTCTGGACCAATGCACATTACTCTCACTATTAAAAACAGTGGAATTCATGCCTATGTTCTTGCTCCTGCTGCTAGAGTCTCTGTTAGCTGCTATATGTAAATATATTATTATTTATTTATTATAATATATAAATATAAATTATAATTATTTTATTTTTATATTTATATAAATATATAAAACTTTAATAAAGAAACTATGTCTAAACATGCTCAGGAAACATAACAGTAGCAAAGCAGCTGTGTGAACTCAAGCAATATCCCCTTTTTCCCTAGCTTGGTCAGTATTGTGTAGGTTAATGAGATGGTACGCTTTACAAATATGAGATAAGCGATTGCATCTCTTTCTTCCACATAGTTTTAAAAAATGTAAGAAAACAGTATTAGTTTCAGTTTCTAGGAGAAAAATGAAAAAAGATACATACATTGCCAAAATCCATGTTCATTCATTTAAATAACTATGTGATATGCATTATGGAAATGTAGAACTATGACAGAAGCAAACATGTTTTCAAGAATTCAAAGTCCTCTGAGGTACTAATCAAATTATCAGAGCAATGCAAGTACATGCCAAGTTGAAATAAAAAGTGTGGAAAATATAACTGATCTTGGGCCTAGAAAATACAGGGAATAACTAACTGACTTTGAGAAGTTGAGGAAGATGCCTCTGATGGAATTACATGCAAACTATTTATCTGCAGGAAGAGGAAGCAGAATAGAGTTAATTAGGTAGGAATGGGGCATTTTCTACTTCCCATGGAGGAAGGGATATTTAGACACTCCTGGAAGAAGGAGTCCATATGAGTAGACTGAGGTAGAAATTACCATCAGAGTGCATATGTTTCTGGGTAGTATTGCAGAGGCTAGATAGGGCCCAGTCTTGCAAAGTCCTGTTGGCTTTGTTAAGGCATTTGCTTTTTATTGTGAGGATTGGAAACGTGTTAGTTTCAAGTAGATGGGAGTCTTTTACACTTAAAAATGTTCCCTTGGCTGCAGAATATATATATATATATATATATATATATATATATATGCATACATACATATATGTGTGTGTATTTCTCTCCTCTTCCCTCTTCCTTCCCTCCCCCCACATACATGCACACCACACACACACACACACACACACACACACACACACACACACACACACATTTTGTGAGAGCTGGAGCAGAGATAGGGGGACTGTGAGGAAAGTTCTCCCAGGACTGATAGAGATCCTAAAGTGTAATATGATGGTTTACACTGGGCAGTGTCAAAGGGATTGGAAAGAAAAAAATGAGACTTTTAACCTTTTAAATTGGCATAGTTTAAAGATTGATTGACCTGTTGGTTAGAGGAAAGGCTAGAGAAATGGCAGAGCTAGTCATTCAGATCCAAGTCTAGGACTCTCCATAATGTGACAAGACTTGCTGGAACCAGAAAGCTGCTTTTAATTTGGATCTCAACAGTATTTGGGCAGTGAACATCAGGAACAGGCATCCAGTGACTTGTTAAGGAAGGAGGAAGCTTTTAACCTTTGCTATGAAAGTTTGGATTCTGGATTTGTAGGAATCTGTAGAGGAGTCATGTGGGGGGGGTGAGGGAGAGAGGGGGGTAGAGAATGACAGATAAAGATAGATATGTAGATAGATACATAGATAGATACATACATAGATACATAGATAGATATGTAGATAGATACATAGATAGATACATAGAGAGAGTGATAGATAGATAGATAGATAGATAGATAGATAGATAGATAGATAGATAGATAGATAGATAGATAGATATAGATAGATAGATAGATGATAGATAGAAGATAGATTATATATGTGGAGAGAGAGAGAGAAAGAGAGAGAAAGTTTTCTTTCTTGCCCTACTTTCTATGAAATGCTGTCTTTTGTGTTCTTTGCCAAGAGGAAAGAAAACAGATTGTTCTTGCTCAGAGCATTCAGCTGACTCGACTGGTGCCAAACCAAAAAAGCCCTAAGCACATAATAATAATTGCTCATGTGTACACATCAATTTACAGTTTACCAAGGGCTCTGCATTAAACTCATGAAATCCAAGAACTCTGTGATAAGAAGTCTACTCACAATTTCACTTGAGTTTGAGCAATATGAAGTTAGTTCTGATAAATGAAGATGAGGACTTTGGAATCATAACACATTCACATATTCTAGATCCTCTTCCTTCCCACCAACATTTTCTTCACTTGGCCTTAGCAAGCTTTAGCTAACTATGAAGTGGTATTTGTGACAAAAAGGACCATGGGTAGCTCTTTCCCATTTACAAAACCTTTTCACTCTATCACTTTACTTTCATCATCACAAGATTCAAGCTGCTATCATCATTTGAGAGTCAAAAATGTTCAGGCAGTCTGAGGTGGAATTAAAAATTCAGCCTAGTTCTCCCTTTAAAGCCGTCTTCGAGTCTTCACAGGACTGTTTGAGGCTGAGGGACATGGGATCACGGTTTTAAGAGAGATTTAAGCCCTTTGAATACATGCACGGTGGGAAAGCTTACACACATTTCAAGCCCAGGTTAACTGAATGAGGCCAGGTCACCACAGTGAGCAGTGGTTGGGGTTAAGAACAGCTGTGGTTGAACTCTCATCATTGGGAATAATTGAGATTCTGTCTCAAACCACAGAGCCCTGAATTAGCCAGCTCAGCCTCAACCAGAAAGCATCTGTTACCCTCTCCAATGGCAACAGTTCAATCCCCACTCCAGCATGCCATTCTTGCCTGCCAATTGGCAAGCAGTTACTATTCAAAGACTGCAGGCATGTAGACCGGAACTGAAGGAAGCCCCAGGAAAAATCCAGTTAGGTCAATGTCTCATCTTGAGTGAGTGCTAGGTGAAGAACAAGAAGGGCTTAACCCAGTACCAAAGGAAGACAGTGAACTGGCATCACTGAGGATGTAGCAACTATCATATTAGGAGACTAGTATTTTGAGTTGTACCATAGAATACAGTGGGGCAAAGGATAATGATACTAAATATAAAAATAGTAAAGACTACCATGGAAATAAAAAGAAAAATAGAGCTGTCTTCTTTCTGATAGCCCAGTTCCCCATGAGGCAGGAAGGCATGGGTGCCAGTAGTTCCCACACTCAGCAAACCAGATGAAGTCCTCAGAACAGAGAGCTATCAGTTGCTGAGGAGAGAATAATAGTTGTTTTTATATTACCTTGCTTGTGGGATGCTGAGAACAGACTTGTGTTTATTATGTTAATGGATCCTCTGTGATTTCTCTTGCTTATGTATAATTTAAGATGGCCTTTTTAAAAATACCTCCATCTAGAGTGGGGGAAAACTAAAGTGTTTATTTTATTAGTAATAACTAATAACAGGAAATAAGGAACCACATCCAGAAGAATTGTAGAAAATGAGGAGCATGGTAAGTCAAATGGGTCATGGAAGAGAATACGAGACGTAGCTTTGCAGGAACTCAGAAAAAGCAGAGCCATCAACCATTGCTTCTCCAGTCACACAGATTATGGAGTTCTCAGGACTACATTTTAGAAAGTGCTAAGAGGTCTAGGTGCCCAAGAAGTGTCCCCAGGAGGCAGAGGATTTAGAATTCCATAGGGAGCTGGATAGGATAGATAATTCCTTTAAGCCTTATTTTCCTCATTTAAATAGTGATCAGGCTAAAAGTAATGTAAGTTTCTCACCTATACTTATTTGCCATTTGTTATTTGTTTGTTTAATGATGTTTTACTACACTAGTAAATTGTACATCCTTTTGAGGTTCTAGAGTGTCAAATATGTAGAGAGTACCTACCATGTGCCTGAAACCAGCCAGATGCTCACTCCACTTCACCAAAGTAGACTTTGTTTTAGAGAGCTTATGTTGTAGAAGGATGTGGTAAACTGTTTCAGTAAACCAATATGTAGAGAGGACATTTTCAGATTGTGATAGGAGATACCTGGAAAACAAATCAGAATCGCAATCATGTGATGAGGAATGTTTGGGAAGTCAAATCATTTGAGTGTGAAGAAAGTTTAGTGCTGGGCAACCAGAAGGACCTAGCCAGGCTCAGATATGAAGGTAAGGCACAAACAACAGCTAG